>CM066031.1:155832664-155948687 GCA_033557465.1 Ichthyophis bannanicus
TTGAAACCCAGTGAGGATAAGGTATCAAGGAGAATGTGTATGGTCAACAGTGTCAAAAAGCACAAGAGAGGTCAAGAATGATGAGGATTGAGTAACGGCCCTTGGATTTTGCCAGGAACAGGTCATACTAGATTTTTTTTGACAAGAGCCTTTCCAGTATAATGTAAAGGACAAAAGCCATATTGCAGTGGATCAAGGACGGCTTTCCAGATGAGAGAAAGTCAAGTCAACTGCACATTCCAGTAGTTTAGACACAAAGGGGAGGAGGTAGATTGGTCAATAATTAGAAGGACAGATGGGGTCAGTTTGAGGATTGTCCTGAGGAGAGGTGTGCTCACAGGCATGCTTGAAGGCTGCCGGAGACAGTTGCAGTGGGAGAGCAAGAGGTTATAAATGTGAGAGATGGAGCTTAGGAGACAGGTGGGAATAGGATCCTAGCAGCAAGTAGTGAGTTTGGAGGAGGAAAGAATATGTTTATTTCCTCCTCAGAGATTCTTTAGGAAAGGAAGAAAGGTTGCATACTGCAGTACAAACGGGAAGTTATTGTGTACCAACAGTAAAAGCGCAGTTACTGTGTCACCTTTGGTCTCCAGCAGCCTTAAGCACGTGCTGTTGTCATACTTTCCTTAATTCTCTGTCTTCTTCCAGGAAGAAGTTTTTTGATCTGTGGTAAGCGAGGTTGCCTCATCTCTGGATTTACTGGGACTCTGCTCTTCTTACATGGGACAGCTTCTGAGTCATCCCTGAAGGCTTTTCTCTTCCTCTCTCCTCTGGGAGATTCAGTTAGTTCCGACCGTTGGTGCTTTTGCCCCCGGGCAGAAGTTGTCATACTATGGTGCTGGGGGTACGATATCCAGTTGGGCTAGAAGGTCTGGCAGAACTGAGGCAGTAGGCCACTT
Organism: Ichthyophis bannanicus; assembly: GCA_033557465.1. Taxonomy (NCBI): domain Eukaryota; kingdom Metazoa; phylum Chordata; class Amphibia; order Gymnophiona; family Ichthyophiidae; genus Ichthyophis; species Ichthyophis bannanicus. Next base: position 155,833,564 of record CM066031.1, read on the forward strand.
CTCCTCCTCTACGGGGATCCTGTGGTGGCAATGCCCCTTCTGTTGGGAGTCCTTTTCCGAGAGGCGATCTATCCAGACTCTGGATTGTTCTATCTTCAGAATTCTTTTCCTGTTAACATGCAGGCCATGCCTTCCTTTATTTCTGCTGCTCCAGTGGGAAATTCAGACCCTGGCAGTCTCTGGACTTCTCCCCAGAGCAGTTCCTCGTGCTTGGCAGTTAGACAGTGGAAGCCCTGTTCTAATTTGCCTTTGGTCTAAGTGGTCCCTAGCCTTAGGGTACCGCCCAGGAACAATGCTTGGAACTGCCGGAGAGTTTTGACTATGACTTGCATTCAGATTGGCTCGATTACTGGGCTCTGGTTGTGGATTTCGAAGTAACCCCCAATCTTCCTTCAAGAAATCGTAATGATGCCATTGTGATCTCCTATTATCTTATATTATTTTATTTATATTGATTTATTTACAGTCCTCTTATATTTTACCGCTGCTATGTGGCATCCTTGCGCTTTTACCATACAACAACTTACACCATCTCAATCCGCTGATTAGTGTTTACATTGAAACAAGGTAATAGGAACTTGGATAACAAGGGGTCAACTATGTACATCTTTATGGCCCTCTAACTTAGGTATCACCAATCGCTGAGACGTTGAAGTCATGTTTTGGCTGCTTGGGGGTGGGTAGGGCTTACTGAACTGTGGTCGGTCTAAGTGGCTGCGGATGAGGATATAACAGGCGGCATATCTGGGTGTGCAATATTATGGAGGAAGAGATGGTTGCTTCAAGTGCCTTTTTGCGAAACTGTGTTAGGTCGAGTGATTGCTGTTATGCTGCGGAAGGTATCCATATTCCAGCATCTTGTGGCGCACAGAATTTTGAAGGCTCTGTTTACCGTTGAGGCATGTGCACTAGGGTTATTGATTTCGGGACTATCAGCGTGTCTAACTGCTGTAGATCTTCTGGAACCTATTGGGGGGGTGTGGTCTGGATCAAGCTTCGTGCAGTGATTTGGGTGAGAGCCGCGTTGAATGGCACTTGAAGGCGCAACAGTTAATTTTTGTATGTGAGTCTGCCGCGTATTGGGGAGGCCAGTGTAGATGCTTTGCAGAATGGGGGTCCGTTGGTCGTTTTCCTAGATACTCCCATGGAGAACTCTTGCCGGCGGCATTTCCTTGCTAGTATGCAGCGGGTTCAGCGTGGCTTAGAGGGAGTCCATGCAGAAATTGAGTCTTGCATAATCCAGGATGTGGTACTGAGTTAGTGCCTGATATACTGTCCTGAAGTCGTTCTGGTGGTTTAGCAAGGATCTTATTACCTTAGAGATCGGAATTCAATGTGATACACCGTTCCTCTTAACCGTGTTGGCCTATGTGCTGTTTTCATGTCCCAGGTCGCAATGATTCTAGTGTGACCTCCCCAGATACCTAAGCCGTGGGTTTGGACTGGAGTTCTGCTTCGTTGATGTTTTTATAGTCCTTGTAATGACCAGGAACGCTCTGTTTTCTATCTTATGCTTAAATTCTGAGGTTCTGGGTTTGTAGCCAAGTTGACACCGTGCGTTAAAGCAGTTTGTCAGTGGGGAGAGGTCGGGGGGTCCTTCTAGTCGAGAAATGCATGTAATAGGCGTACGTCGTGTCCGCATATATCAGGCCAGTTAACATCGAAAGGAATCGGCTCAAGTTACAGATGGGCGTGCACTGTAGATGTTGAACATCAGGGCGTTAGAAGGGATTAACCCTGCGGGACCCCTTTGCTTCTGGTGGAAAGGACCTCCGATGATGTAGTCCCTGATCGTACATGCTTGCCATCTGTCAGAGATGGGGTAGGACTGTGCACCAGTCTAGTGCTTTGTCTATTCCGTAAGGAGAATCTTAAGAGGATTTTCTGGACTGTAAGGTGGATTCATTATTGAGGAGCCAGTGCACACCATTGCGGTGGCTATTCTGCAGCTAGCATAGGTAACAGCCTGAGGTCTCGAGCTCTGATTCCAAAGAATTCAGCCTTTTCCACCAGATGATACTACACACGCTCCTTCAGAGTCGGCTTTGGCCTTCCTTTCTGTTGCCAGGTTATGTCTTGGTACGTTTGATGGCCAGCGGATGGTGCCCTGATGGACTGTGTCATAACATTGGTATTTAGCTCCCGCATTGGGCAGTGGTACCCCTCCTTCCAAAGCTCAATTGGGCATAACTGACATTTCAGAGGACGGGCTTCGGTATGGAACACATTTGGAGAAACTAGTGGAAGGACCTGAACAAGAATAAAATCTTACCGCCTTCTGGCAAGACAGGCCTAATGTGTTTGTGAAGGCCGGATGGGGCCCCTTCGTTCTCAGTCCCTCTGCCCATCCACACCGAGAGCATGTTGGTTGGATTACACTCGTTCCTCTTTTTTTTTCATGGAGCTTCGTGGGCCTAGAAACTCGGTCATCTAGCAGGGAGGGTACTCTCTGTTGCTGCGCCCCTTTCACCTGATTCCTCCAGTTGGAGGCAGGCTTCGCCTTTTCTTTTAGGAATGGGGCTCAGCTGTACTGGGGTTCACTTGGATGTTGGAAACTAATCATTTCAGCTACTGCCCTGAAATGCAAAGAGCCAATTCCGTATGCCTTCATCAGCCTCCCCTTGTGGGTCTGCGATCAAAAGTGGCTACTGTATGGTACCACCTTGCTGCGCCTAAAGGCATTGATGCCGTTCCTGCCGTAAGAGGGGGTCATAAGGCAGATACTCTTATCTGTTTATGGAGGGTTCCTTCTGGGTTCCACCCTAATTTTTGGACCTCAAGGGGCTCACAACCGACACTGCCGTGTCTTGTGCTTCTGAATGGAAGCTTTGCACTTTGTGACTTCAGGGCAGTGTGCCAAGGGGAGTTCTTGGGCTTCTCTGGAGTACTGGCTGAGTTGTATTTTCATATCCCCCAGTCCAAGTGGATTCAACAAAGTATCTGCCTCGTTGCCGATGCTTTGCTCTTACTATGCAGTTCGCAGCACCATCTCTTGTCGGGCTATCCTACTAGCTTCCCCCCCAAAAAGAATGTTCCCTCCAAAGTCTATGGGTTGTTGGTAGGCAGCGCCAAGGGATCTGTGTCCATCCTTAATCTGGATGACTGGGTCTCATCTGGGCACATTCCCTGTTTAAGAAGCATCTCGAGTGGTGTCCCAAGTGATGCTCTTCTTAGAAAGCCTCAGCTGGGATTTCAGTTGTGGAATGAGCTAGCTCTGTTGGCACTTCCCAGTCCCCCTGGAGTTTTCTGGGAGCATGTTTCAGAGCTCAAGTGGGAAGAGTTTTACCACCTAAAGAGAAAGTCAAAAGGCTGTTGGATTGCCTGGCTCTGTTCTTTGTCTCAACATTTTCCCAGAGTCTGGGATTATCTTCAGCTCCATCAGATTGATTGGCGGGCGAGCATAAAGGATGTTGCTGTTTGACCACCACCGTGCCTCCTTTATTTACTTTTGGTGGTCCCCGAGTTCTCAGGAATTTGAGCGCTCCGCATTGATGGTGAAGTCCAGCCTGAGTGGGGTGGCATCAGCCCTGTCATCTGAGTAAGGGTGTGCTGCTGACAACATATTCCAGTCTCATTCGGGCTGGGAACCCCTTTGCCAAGAACATACAACAGCCCAGGATTCGTGTGTAAACGCAGAGAAGTGGTATGGTCCTATCAAACCGCTCTCGAAGGTGAGGGCTATTTCTGTGTGTTTCCAGCCCCTGATGCGAGGGCCGGGCAGTTTGAGTGTTTTCAGAGCAAGGTGCCATGGTGAGTTATGTCCAATACTGCCAGGCAGCGTGGCAAAGCGAACCTCCAAGCCTTTATCAGCTCATCACATTGCAGGGTGTCAATGTAGAATCAGACCTCCGCAGCCCGGCATGAGTGGGAGTTGGAGTTAAGAGGCATTTCAAGTTGATTCTGTGCCACTGTGGGGCTGCTCTGAATGGATCTGATAGGCGACCCACTCCAGTAATCAGAAGTTTGCTGCTTCTTCAGTTTGGCCACATATGAGACAGGTTCCGAGGGGCATTGTCGCCCTGGACCCCAGCCATGGTCAGAGTCAGTAACCTTATTGTACATGTTTTCCTCTGTGACCCCTGGTGGTGCAGTGCCATATTCAGCATATGAACCCCGACGCCAAGCAGGATATGTTTTCCTGGTGACCTGCGTGTGTGCGCGCAACCGAAATCCTGGCTGAGGGAAGCATGGTTTCATGACCGTTGAAATAGCTCCTCCTTTTCAGTTTCCTTCCATCTCGTTGCCTATTGACTTCTTGTTTAGCAGCTGGTGGGCGGTGCTTTGGGGACATTTGGGCTCCTGCGGTGGTTAAGGAGTGCCAGGTCCTCTGTTGTGCCTGTTTACAGACTGGCCTGGACTGAAGGGCCACTCTTTGAGCTCCCTGAAAAGTTTAGATGGATGTTTTGGCCTGTTTCCAAGGTCAGGTGGTTGGTTAGGCTCTAACCTTGCTCCGGGACATCTTGCGGGACATCTCCAGGGGTTCATCTACTGTGCCCCCCCCTTCTCCTCTCTGGTCTGTTATTTCTCTTCCTGTGATCTGTGTCTGGTGGTCAGTGTCCTGATGATGGTGCTCTTTGAGCCATTCAAGTGCGCTGTTTTAAAAGACTTGATGCTTCAGACGATCCTCTTAGTCATATGTTCTGCAAGGTGAATTTCTGAACTGCAGGCTCTGTCTTGCCGAGATATTTATCTGTCTTTTCACAGGAGGCTGTTTCCATTCGGCATGTGCCTACCTTCTTTTCTAAGGTGCTGTCTCCCTTTCACGTGAACCAGTTAGTCTGCATGCCCTCCATCTCAACGGAGCAGTGTCAGGGGAAAGATACGGATCTCCACCTTAGTATGTCCGGAGGATGCTTGTCCAGTACTTGGAATTATGAATTTCTTTCATAAGTCCAACCATCTTTTTGAGCTGTTTTGCTGGCCTGCGCAAGGGTGATGTACCAGCTATGTTGGTTTTTTTGATTCTGGATTAAGAAGACCATGGCCTCGATATATCTGTTGCGGAACCGAATGATTCTGGAGTTTTGCGTGCCCATTCTTCCTTTTGACGGAGAACACAGAAACATAGAAATATGACGACAGATAAAGACCACATGGCCTATCTAGTCTGTCCTTCCACCCTACCCCCAGTAGAAGAGTTTTGGTAGCAAAGATTCGTTGGGTGACAACATGGGTATCACTTTCCACTTTTTTCAAGCATTACCACTTGGATGTCCACATGTGGGCGGACATGGTCTTTGACTCAAGGATTTAGTGACCTGCTGTCTCTTCTTACAGCCCAGTGGAGTTTGTAGTGCCTTCGTACATTCCTTTTTGTCTGGACTGGTCTAGCAGGATAATATGGAAGGTGATATTTTACTTACCAGTTAATGTCCTTTCCTAGAGTCCCGCTAGACCGTCCAGAGCCCACCCCTAAAACGGTATTTGCTCTGTTCGTCTGATGTGGTACCGTTGGGTCCACTATGATTTTTATACTTGGCTTTGAAGTTCATCTTCTACTGACGTTTTTCTGTTTATTCTTTCCTGTACATGGTTCTCTACTGTGGATTATTCATTGTTGCCCATGATTGAGGTTGTGTGAGGGCTTTCCACATTTCTCCCATATCCTTTGGGACGAATAATGAAGAGACCTCTGGTTGCTGAGGCGAATAGAGGCCTAGGAGTGATGTCATTGAAACCTGGGCTTTTCATTGGTTTCTTTGTCTCTGCCAATCTGCTGGTAGGGGAACACAACCCACTTTTTATCTGGACTGGTTTAGCAGGATTCAAGGAAAGAACATTAACTGGTAAGTAAAATGTCACCTTATGGGCACACTTTCCCTTATAAATTGGAATATTCTAAGCGTCAACCTCCTTGCACCCACACTGTATCACCATTTATACTTTCCTTAAACTTCCATTTAATTTTGCTATGGGGTGCATTTTGGCACTATCAGGTACACCAGAAAATTACAGTTGAATTCCCCCACCCTGTCCTTAATTAAGATTGAGCAAGTGAGAATTTACTTTGGCTCCTGTAGTTAGACTTGAAAGGTTATCCCATTTTTATAACAGGCCTTAACAAATTTTGTTTGGACTTAGGAGCCCGGCCAAAATCTTAGGAGCCAGTGTTGGGGACCCGCTCCTGTACTCCCCCCTCCCCTCCCATTATTTCCATTCTCAACTGACATTCCTCCATTTGCAAACTCATATATGTTTGAGGAGGGTGGAAGAGTTGGAAAGGAGGTGATAAAAGGTTATGTTTACTAAAGCATCTTAACGTGCACCCCTAGATAATGTGCAGGATGCCATAAAAGGAGTGGGCGTTCCGGTTTAAACGTAGCAATTGCGTGATAAAGTGCGCCGCGCACATTATTGTGCAATAGAGGGAGCGTGCCACGTTAACACGCGTTAGTCTTAAGTAGGCGCGCTGACTTGCAAACACAGCAGCAGAGGTGTAGCACAGTGTTTAATACACTGACTGATGGTACAGGGGTCATGAGTTTGATCCCCCAGTGGGCTTAATGAATAAGGCTGTCTGCGGCATTACCCTTTACTTTTAATCAGTGCTGTCTGAGGCATTTTCTTTTTACATTTATATTAGTGCTGCCAGCAAACACACCCCCTCAGGTGCCGCATAAGGCGCCCTATAAGGCACTCCAGAGGGCACATTATAAAGTGCACTGTCCGCCAAGGCACCCTATAATGTTCCCTATAGGGTGTTTTATAGGGCGCCTTATAGGGTGCTTTATGGGGCGCCTTATGAGGCACCTTAAGGTTACAGCACTGTGAGTGTTTTTTTGCTGGCAGCACTAATTTAAATTTAAAAAAAGTAAATGCCTCAGACAGCCCTATCAAATAACACCACTGTGGGATCAAACCCATGACCTCTGCCTCCACAGGCAGTGAAGTAACAAGTGGGCTACATCTCTATAGCTGCTAACAAACCCCTGGCTGGCTAGAGTAGTACTGCAGCACACCACACAATCTGTATTCTGTGGTTACAAGGATATGTTTAATCCACACATACCCATGTTGCTCTGCAAATTCAAATAAGCAGTCTACAGATGATCACAGGATGGGGTATGCACCCCCACAGCACCTAGGCTTGGTAGGGGGAAATGACCGTGTGTGTCACTGGCACAGAGTAGCTACAGACCATCCCATTGTGCGGGTACTGTGCTCACCTTGAGGGTGAGGTGGGATGCCCAGCACTAGGCATGGCTGAGATAGGCCATGCTGCAGGTCCCCATCAGTGCCAGTGTGTGATAGGCAGTTCCTGCAGACACACCTAGGATACACCTGTATTTCTCAGTCGCGTCCAGGAGTTTAGAGTTCATTTATGCAAATGGATCCAGCCAGCTGGGCAGGAATTAAACAGCTAGATGAAAAGCTTTGAAAACAATAGGCACATTTATTAAAGTGCGCTAAGGGATCACCCCTTAGCATGGGGTAGTAGGAAAACTATTAGCGTTGAGGCATGTGTTGGCTGATGGGGGTATTCCTGATATGTCCCTATGCAACTAGAGTGGATTGGATTTACTGCACTGTAACCATTGCCACACTTCAGTAAACCTGAGCTAACCAACTAAATTTGGTCCTTAGCCTTTATTCGAACATGCTCCTACACTTTTAAAAATAAAAAAATGCCCTACTGCTCTGGTCTTCCCTCTCACATCCACTACAATGTAAAAATGAAAACAAAATAATTCTGCAATAGATCCCCTGCCTCTATCACTCCAGCTGTCTAAGAAAAGATAGTGGGGACTGAAAATTCCCACCCTTCCTTCTCCCCTCCTGTCCAAAAACAGCGCTTCATTCTTAAAAGCTTTTTCATGGTAGCGAAACAGGGGAATGGCTTGCCGGGAGATTTTGTTGTCGTTGGGAGGGAGGGAGGGCATTGAGATCTGGGTGTTTATTTTTAAAATTAAAATCCTGTCTGAAGAAGGGGGATCCTAGCCGATAGTGGTGGTAGTAACGATGGGGTATGAGTTAAAGGATTGGTTAGCATGGATTTCCAACAGCCGGATACATTTTTGTCCTGATCCCAGCTGCAGTAATCTAACCAATACAATTTTGATCAACTAGATTTTGGTAAACATTCCATGGGTAACCCAACTGGCTAATTTCAGTGACATTCACTTAATAAAATAGGCTAACTTTAGCAGGTTATCTTACCCTCTCAACACATATTTGAAATATGGACCTTTCAACTATCAGTTTTCCCATGGCATGTGGGTCTCTTCAAATGTTTTCTTAAATCTCAGTTCAAACAGATTCTTTTTTTATACTCGCACATAAAAAAGGATTCTCTTTGGAAAATAACTCCAAACGGATAGTTTTGTGCACTCCATGACATTAATGAACCTTTCTCCTATGCCACTATATGTGGAGTTTGATCTTATTCTCTCAAAATTACTTTTAACATTCACTATAGTACTTGCATTGTGCCAAAAGACAGCACTGTTTGGAGTTTATAGGATGTAATTATATGTACGCCCTGTAGCACTATCGAAATGGCTGGTAGTAGTACTAGGAATATGTACAGGCAATTTATCAAAATGTGCTTGGAAATAGTTTTTAATCAAGTCTGTGGCACACAATACAATGGGAAATATTTATCTCCAGCAACAAGGAGGAATGCAGTCCTTCACATTTGGGTGATGTCAGCACCGACAGAGCCCACGGGGAACGCTCCTCAGCGTCCTATAGGAAAGCCTTTGGGAGTACTCCACTGTACCTGCGTGACTGCCTTCCCGCCCTTCAGGACTCCCTCTCCTCAGTTTGTCTTTTTCTGCAGAGCCAGCAGGATTAGCATCCCACATTTCCTGTCACCGCAGAAATCTTTTTCTTTGGAACGATGCTTCTGCCTTCCTGTCTCCTCACCGGCATCGCCCCCAATTCCGGTACCATATTTTTTCTTAATTTTTCACTGTTTTTTTGTATTTTAATTTTAGTTTTATTTTTTCTTCTTCAAGGGCTTACTGCCCCGCATAGGCCTCAGACTTATTCCCTCCACCATAGAGAACACCCTTCCGGCTTTAAAAAACGCACCAAGTGTTCCCGCACTATTTCTGTCACGGGCACACATGACTGGTGCCTAAATTGCCTCAGGTCCCAACCACAATCCAGACTCTTGTGCTCTCTGTAAACAGATGACTAAGAGAGGTTTAGGAAACCGGGCCAGAAACTGTCAGAATTTTTCCATCAGACTCTTTCACTGGCATCAACATCCTCTCAATCATCAACTCCCAAGGTATTCGAAACCTCTAAGCACTGCTCAGACTCTAAGAAGAAGAAAACGTCAAGATCCCCACCAAAATCACTGCAGGATCATCAAGAGTCTCGAGCTTCATCAAAGGAATCCAGAGACGAGGATCGAGGGATAGGTCTCGTTCTAAACACAGACACTCCCCAGAGACATCTTCTGAAGCTGGACATCAGACCATATGCCCCCGGTGGGAGGACGTGTCTCCAAAGCCTCAGTGGGGGAACTGGGAGGCCTCTGAGGCATTGACATCAGCAGAGCCCCCCGGTGACGTGTTCTATTATGGTGGCTGCAAAGCCCTGTTCCTTCCTTGGACTAGACACCAGCACTCTCATTGGATCAGTGCATGTCATCCATTGAGAAGACATTAGCAGCACTATTGTCCAGCATCAGTACTCTGAACACCGATGACTCCAGCACCGTTCGGATTGGTATTGACATCCATACCGACACCAGAGGTAGCATCGGCCACCAGCATCGATATCGTTACCAGTACTATCACTTCAAACCTATACTGCTCCTCTTACCAACATACACCATTGGCAGTACCACAAACAATGCTGCTGACTACTCAGCATGGTGCGGACATAAAGCATGACCAGCACAGTTTATATGGTCATCGGCATCAATAGCATTCTCTGAGCTCACAGTCCAATGCATCCGACTCAGATCATCGTTCCCTTGACACAGAGGATCTCTTTGATTTTGCATCAGTATCAAAACAGTCACCAACGGCCACCACCTCCCACTGCAAATCTCCACTGGAGGACATGTCCTTCTAAGAATTTATTTGAGACATGGCGGCAGGACTCTCAGTACCAGCAGTGGTGGAACTGGAGCCTCGAGCAGAGGAACTGGAAATTCTCCAGTACCCCACAGCATCAAAGGAAGCAATGATCTTACCAGTACACAAGATCCTTCACAACCTAATGCTTCGCATGTGGGAGACCCCACTCACAATAGCACTGATCAGCAAATGTCTCAATACCATGTATCATGTACTACAGGCCCCAGAGGTTTTCAAAAATCACAACTACCACATCACTCAATGGTGGTTGAGTCAACAATGCGACATATCAAGAATGGCAAAACACATGCATCGATACCTCCCGATAGAGAATTGAGGAACCTCAATGCTTTTGCCCAGCGGTTTTTCCAGGCATCCATGCTGGCAAGTAACATCAACTCCTACACTTTATATATGGGAATGTTTCTGAAGGAGATTAATAAGGATTGGGAAACCTTCCTATCATTCATCCCAGTTGACAAAAAGCCAGCTTTTGAAAGTGTCCTCAAAAACAGTCAAAATGTCTCCAAATTTGTTAATAGGTCAGCATTCGATGCTTTTAAACCTACCAGCAGAGCATCTGCTATTGCCTTCGGTGTGCTAGAAGGCTAGCATGGTTACAGGCCTCGGACCTTGAACAGTGGGTGCAGGACAAGCTGGGCAACATCCCCTGCACTGGGGATAACCTCTGTCCTGGCTCCCCTGCTGTTTAATGCCTTTCTTGTTCCCCTAGCTTTATTAATTCAACAGTCAGGTCTGTCAGCGTATTACTATGCCGATGACATTTTCATTTTGCACTACACTTCTTCTGCTCAACCAGATATCTCCCCTCTCAATAAGTGTCTTTATCTCCCCTCTCAATAAGTGTCTATCACTGATTTCTGTCTGGCTTTCCACCAACTGCCTTGTTCTCAATATCACTGAAACTGCGGCGATTTGGTTCCCACACGGAGCCAGCTGCCCATCCTTGGCTCCCTCTTTCTTAGATACCCCAATCACTTTGGTTCCTAAGCTTCGCTGTCTCCGTGTACTGTTAGATAATAATCTTTCATTCCACAATCACATCTCACAGGTGTCTTGACGTTCTTTCTACTACCTTCGTCGTATTCGAGCTATTCGGCTATTTCTTTTCTCCACAGGCCTTAACCACCCTTCTTCTTTCTTTAGTCATTTCTCGGTTGGATTTTTGCAATCTTGCACTTGCCGGTGTCCCCCAGTACCAACAATGCTGGCTGCAGTTGACACAAAATACTGCAGCCCGGCTCATAACCCATGCCTCTCATCGTGATCATATACCCCTATTCTCTGTCAACTTCACTGGCTTCTGTTAGATTTCTGGGTTCAATTCAAGGTTGTCACACTGGTACATGAAGCCATTTACACTCATAGACCTCAGTACCTGGCAGATCTTCTTGTGTTTCATACTCCCTCCCGAAGTCTCTGATCGGTTCATGTTAACAGACTCCAGCCCCCCCCCCCCTCCCCTACCCATGCACACCTGCAATCCACACGACAAGCGGCCTTCTTCTACCTCAGCCCCTCCCTATAGAACTCCCTTCCTACTGCACTTCATCTAGAGGAATCCTACCCCAAGTTTCGTTCTCTTCTGAAGACCCACCTCTTCTCCTCTGCTTTCGACCTTCCCTTTGCTGTCCCCTAATCTCCTGGGGTTTTTTTTGGTTGTTTTTTCAATTTTCTGTATGGATGCATCTTCCTTCCCTCTTCCCTATGGCAAATTGTAGTTCCTTTTCACCTCTGGGGCTTAAGCCTCTCTTTCTCATGTTTTTCGAATACTGTAAACTGTCCCGATGTTATGGGGAGGGGGTATATCAAGTAACTGAATAAACAAACATAAAAACCTGTTCGGTAAGAATTGGAGAGAAAAGGCTGGAGAGCTTGAAACTGATGACACTACCCTAAAGAGGCTCTCCAAGAAGACCGCTGACCTTCAAAGAAGAGGCCAGCAGCAAAAAAGCCCTTCTACCCAAAAAAGAGGAGGGCCCCCTTTCCAACAGCAGGGCAATCAGCAGGGGTCCGAACAGGCTAAGAAGCCCAGAACTACCAAACAGCAGCCACCAGCTCAAACACAAGTTACTCCCAGTTTTTGGCTCTGTCCTGGGGAACATGGTCATTCTGACTCTACAGGGGCCCAATCACATAAAAATAGCAGATCGACTTTCATCCTTTGCCAATCACTGGCAGGCCATCACTTCAGAGCAGTGGACCCTAAACATCATTATGGAGGGTAACAGCTAAACTTCAAACAACTTCCTCCGCCTCACTTCAAAGGCTAAAATCCCCTCCAACCCACCCTCTGGGCTCTGCTCAAGGAGGAAATCTCCAACTTCCTCACTCAAGAGGCCATAGAGGAGGTCCCACAACAAGAATTACACAAGGGCTTCTACTCTCCTTACTTCCTCATCCCAAAGAAGTCAGGAGGATACCGGCCTATACTCGATCTCCGAAATCTCAATAAATTCATGATAAAGGAGAAGTTCAAGATGATCTCCCTGGGAACTCTCCTACCCTACCTGCAGGAACAAGACTGGCTATGCTCCCTAGATCTAAAAGACACATATACTCATGTCCTAATACATCCATGACACAGGAGATATCTCTGCTTCACTTTTCAGGGGGCCCATTACCAGTACCGAGTCCTCTCCTTCGGCCTGGCATCGGCTCCCAGAGTTTTCACAAAATATATGTCAATGGTAGCAGCCCACCTGCGAAGCAAGGGCATTTTTGTCTTCCTCAGACTTGGGCGACTGGTTGGTAAAGGCAGACTCTCCAGAAGAACTCTGCTCTTCATGCCAGACCACTATAGCATTACTACAACACCTAGGATTCGTAATAAACATCCCAAAATCTCAACTAACCCCATCTCAAAGTTTAGAGCTCATAGGAGCAGTGCTTGACACTCAGCTAACCAAGACAAAGGAGCTGGTACAAAAGGACTAGCGATGATGTAACAGTTCCTTTATTCTCCCCAACGCATTTTGGCCATAGCCTTCTTCAGGGGGTGTGAATAGGACGCCTCAAAATACACAAATAAAACATGTGATATCATATAAAAATACACAAATAAAAACATGTTATATCATATAAAAATCAAATTGAAAAACATAAATAAACAACATGAGTGTAGACTCATAAAAAGAAGCTAAAAACCATTAAAAGCTTCTAAAATAAACATACAATTTAACCATGCAATTTCACATATAAATCCAAGAAAAGTCTAATAAAAAATCAAATAAAAAAGAAAGGATAAAAAACAACATACATTATCAAATATTAAAAATCAAAGTTAGCAGAATGATAAAAAGAGATGAGGAAAACATGTAATACCTCAATAGGTCCAGTCAAGTAATGAGATATTTATGCTGGAGAGGAGAGCATAAATATAAATATTGGATTGATTCAATAAAGCTAAATGGGGGAGAGAGGGAAACGGCACAATGGGAGAGATAGGGGAAATCATTGTATGTAAAAAAAAACAAACAAGTGGATATGAAACTTACACATTTCAACTCTAAAATATCTAAATATATATATATATATAGATATAGATACATATATATATATATATATATATAAAAACTCCATCGCTGGCAAAACTGGTGTGCATAAATTGATAGATGAATGAATAAATAAATAAATAATATGGGACCATGATAAAAAAATGGTAACAGGACATTTAACCTCATGTTAAAAACCACCAACAGAAAATAACAAATATATAATCATATAAAACTATGGATAAAATGCCTCGGGGATCAAAATATCTGCATGTGAAAAGGTACAAAGATGAACATACAACCTTGTATTCGAGCGTGTATATACGTGTGTGTAAACGCCGTCAAAATTGTTTCAATGCGGAACTCAACCCTATCAAAAAAAGGGGAGACATTATAATAAATTAAGCCAAGTTATCATGACCCTGGGCATCACAACGAATGCATAAAATTGTAAAAAGTATTGTATCTCTCTTTTAAAAAAAAATTTCCGTCTCTGCTGCTTTATGTCTATGGCATGCCATCTGACTGCGTGGCAACTGAAAGTGTAGCCTTTCAGCATCTCAACCTGTCTATTGAAATAAAAAACATCCTCCTGGCTTCTAAGAAACCCTCCACCAGAAGAACGTACTCCTGCAAATGGCGCAGATCTGAATCATGGTGCTCAAAGGACAATCTCAATCCTTTTGATGCACTAGTATCTGAAATCCTGCAATATCTACTGCACTTTTCCTCTTCAGGATTCAATTTGGTTCGAGTTCCCCTAAGTGCCATTACAGCTTTTCATAAACCAATCGATGGCCAACCCATCTCAGTGCACCCTTTAGTGGGAAGTTCATGAGAGGCCTCCTCCTCTCTAAGTCACTCATTCGACCACCTCCAGTGGCATGGAATCTCAATGTTATCTTGGCCCAGCTTCTCAAACCCAATTTTGAATCCCTGAGAATAACCCCCTGTGCTATTTGACTTGGAAGGTCATTTTTCTTGTGGCCCTGACCTCAGTCAAGCGCATTAGTGAGTTACAGGCGTTGGTGGCCTACCCACCATACACCAGATTCCATAATGACTAGGTTGTCCTCAGGAAATATCCACATTTTCTACCATATGCCATTCCACATAAATCAATCCGTCATACTTCCAGTCTTCTTCCCAATACCTCATTCCTCCCATACAGAGGCCACCCTGCACACACTCGATTGTAAACAGGCCCTGGCCTTCTACCACCAGAGGACTCATGATCACCGCAAGTCCTCACAACCTTTTGTGTCATTTGACCCCACTCATCTGGGGCTTCCGGTAACTAAGTGAACACTTTCCAGATGGATTGCTTTTGCTTACAGTAAGGCAGGACTATCCCTCACAGGACACGTCACAGCTCACAACATACAAGCAATGGTGGCATCTTTAGCTAACCAACATGCAGTAGCCATGGATGAAATATGCAGAGCAGCAACCTGGTCCTCTATCCACATCTTTGCCACCCACTACTGCCTGGACAAGGACTCCCACTAGGATGTGGCCTTCGGCCAGGTAATCCTCTAGCATCTCTTTGGAACATAGCTACAACTCCACCCCCGCCGCCCATACTGTTATCCAGATCTCCACAGAACGGATGTCTATGTCCAGTTGAACTCAGTCTGGTATCTCTGACCTGGTTTCCAACTCTCTTGTAGATCTGGGAGCTAGGGAGTCCCATATGTGAAGACTACATTCCTGCTTGTTCCTGGTGATAGCGTAGTTACTCATCTGTAACAGGTGATCTCTGGGAACAGCAGAAATTTAGTCTTCAAAAACCCACCCTCCTCCCCATGGAGTTGTAAGGTTATTTTTACTCTTCCTTCTCAGCTACAAACCTAACTGAGGAGAGGGAGTCAGAATAGCAGGAAGGAAGTCACACAGGCGCAGTGGACTACTCCCAAAGGCTTTCCTATAGGACACTGGGGAGCATTCCTGTGCGGGCTTCATTGATGCCAAATGTCACCCATATGTGAAGACTAAATTCCTGCTGTTCCCAGAGATCACCTGTTACAGGCGAGTAACTACGCTTTCTCTGCCAGCATCTAATTCAAAGGCATTGATTTTCTTCCTATCTTTTTCACTGTCCAACCTTCGCATCCATTTGACGTTACTGAAAATATTATGGTGTGACAGGGTCTATGGTGTTGCCTGTTGCTCTCCAGAGGGATTAGCAACAGGCCCCTTTAAGGGAGCCTGCAGCCTGGAGTTCAGGGCTGGGAGGGCATGGCTCACATGGAGAAGTTAAAAACCTAGTAGGCTGCAGGAGGGATAGAGGCCCGAAAGCCAGCAATCCTTCCAAGGCAAGCCGTGCAAAGGAGTTCTGAGGTAGGAACTTTAACTGGATGAGGATGGAACTTTAATTGGGCTGGGAAAAGGGCCAAGAGACCAATTTTGTGAAGATGTAACAAACTGGGTCTGAATAAAACAAGTTTTGTTTTCCCTGAACTGTCTGTTTGATGTTTGAACAGAAAGCGTAGTTACTCACCTGTAACAGGTGTTCTCCAGGGACAGCAGGAATCAGTCCTCACTTATAGGTGCCGTCGGCACCGACGGAGCCCGCGCGGATCAATTCCCCAGCTTTCAAAGAAAGCCTTTGGGATTGCTGCCACGCATGTGTGGCCCTCTTCCCACCCAAGGGTGCCATCTTTCTCAGTCAGGTCCCTTAGGTTGAGCCCTACCAAGCAGATGGCAAGGGAAGGACAGATATATGGGAACTCATCAGGGGAGGCGGGAGGGTAGTGAGGACTGATTGCTGCTGTCCCTGGAGAACATCTGTTCCTGGTGAATAACTACGCTTTCTCCAGGAACAATCAGGAAGTCAGTCCTCACTTATGGCACTCCTCAGCTACAGGCTACCAACCTGTAACCAAAAATGCCTCTGCAAGGTCGTGAGCAGAAGCCGATGCCCAAAGGAGCCAGAGTCCTCGAGGCAAAGCCCTCGGTAGCCGTGAGGAAGGGTCGGAGGGTAGGAGTTGCTTATACCCCGAACAGGTTACGGAGTACAGCCTGGCCAAAGGCGCTGTCCCGGAGGGACTCCCTCTCCAGTCAGTAGTGAGCAGCGAAGGTATTCGTGAAAGACCAGGTCACTGCCTAGCAGATGTCCATCAGGGGCACAGAGTGCAGCGAGGCCACCGAGGTTGCCGATGCAGTCAGCTACCCAGACCGAGAGGATGCGTTTGGTAACTGCCTGTCCCGGTCTATTGGGATCGTAGGTCACAAAGAGTCGGCCAGACTTGCAATGAGTCTGGGTGCGCTGCAAGTAGAAGGCGAGAGCCCTTCTGCAGTTGAGGGTGTGGACAGCCACTGACGCCTGGTCGGCGTGGAGCCTCGGGAAGACAGTCGGCAGAACTATCTCCTGATTAAGATGGAAATCCGAGATGACTTTAGGCAGAAATTTAGGGTGGGTACGGAGGACCACCCTATTCCGATAGAACCTGGTGTAAGGGGCATCAGCCATGAGAGCCTGGAGCTCACTGACTTGGCGGGCCGAGGTCAGCGCCACCAGGAAGGCCACCTTCCAGGACAGGTGCCAGAGTGAGTACGTCGCCATTGGCTCAAAGGGTGGACGGGTGAGCTGCATGAGTACCACATTCAGGTCCCATTCTACTGGAAGAGGACGGATGGGTGGCTTGTAAAGCAGAAGACCCCACATAAAGCGGGAGACTAACGGCTTCCCCGAGAGAGGCTTTCCCTCGATGGGGAGGTGGTTCGCAGAGATTGTGCTCAAGTGGACCCTGACAGAGTTCAACTTCAGCCCTTCCTTCGAGAGATGGAGGAGGTACTGGAGGATCCATTGAATGGGGCACGAGAACGGGTCGATCTGGAGCCCGAGCACAAGACCAAGAAGCGCCTCCACTTGAAAGCGTAGGCTTATATAGTGGAGTCCTTTCTCAAGGTGAGGAGGACTTCCTCGACCTCCTCCAGAAGAGCCAGTGAGGCTAGGGAAACCCGTTCAGCCGCCAGGCTGTGAGGGATAAGGAAGCTAGATTCAGGTGCTGCACGCGCCCCTCCTCCTTTGTTGGCAGAGCCCAGGATGACAGGAAGCTCCATCAACAGCCGGAGCAGAAGTGAGAACCAAGGCTGCCGAGGCTACGAGGATCAATGATGCCCGCTCCCGCTGAGCCTTGAAAAGGGTTCTTGCAATGAGAGGGAAGGGAGGGAATGCATAGAGTGGGCTGGATGACCAGTCCAGAAGGAACGCATCTGGACTCTCCCTGCTTGGGTGCGGTACCAGGCTGCAAAAGCGGGGAAGCTATGCAGTGTGGGGACTGGCAAAGAGATCTGTCACCAGCATCCCCCAGCAAAGAAACAGCTAACCCACTACACCTGGATCCAGCCACCATTCGTGGGGGCGAAGGATTCTGTTGAGCCTGTCCGCCAGGACATTCTCCTGACCCGGAAGGTAGGTCATCTTGAGGGACATCTTTGGTCGGACAGCGAAGGAGCAGATGAGGACCATGATCCCATGCCTCCTTCTTTGTTGACGTAGAACATCACCACGCAGTTGTCGGTCTGCATGAAAACCGATCTCCCCATGAGGTGGTCCTTGAAGGCCCTCAGGGCCCACTGAATCACCCAGAGTTCGAGCAAGTTTAACTGCTGCTGAGACTCCTTGGGCGACCACTACCCCTGCGTGCACAGCGGCCCGCAGTGGGCTCCCCAACCTAACAGGGAAGTGTCTGTCATCAGCACCATGTCATGCTGAGGGGCCTGGAAGGGCAACCTCTGGAGGAGGATGCGGGGATTTTGCCACCAGCTCAGGGACAAGCGGAGGTCGGGAAGGACCCTGACAGGGTCCCTTATGTGATCGAGGGACAGGCTCCATTGGGCACTGAGGCACCACTGAGCTGTCCGCATGTGCAAGCGGGCATGGGGGACAACATGCATGGTAGAGGCCATGTGGCCCAGGAGGCATAGCATGGTCCGAGCTGTGACCCGGGGAGTGCTTTGGACCAAGGCCGCTAGGGCTTGGAGGCGGTCAGCGCGATCCGCTGGTAAGAATACGGTCGCCCGCTGAGTATCGAGGCGCGCCCCAATGAACTTGAGTGCCTGCACCGGCTCGAGGTGAGACTTTGGGTAGTTGACCAAGAACCCCAAGCCCTCCAACAGAAGGATTGTGCGCGACATTGCTCGCCAGGTTTCCTCGACCGAGGATCCCGTGACGAACCAGTCGTCGCGGTAGGGAAAGACCAGCATGTCCTGATGCCTGAGATGGGCAACGACCATGATGAGGCATTACGTGAAGACTCATGGGGCGGATGCGAGGCCGAAGGGGAGCACCCTGTACTGAAAGTGCTCTCCCTGTACTGCCTGTGCTGGGGGTGGATTAAGATATGGGCGTTAGCGTCCTTTAGATCCAAGAAGCATAGCCAGTTGCCCTGCCGGAGGAAGGGCAGCAGAACGCTAAGGGATAACATCTTGAACTTCTCTTGCACCAAGAACTTGTTCAACTTGCGGAGGTCGAGGATGGGCCGAAGACCCCCCGTCTTTTTCTGGACGAGTTAGTACCGGGAATAGAAGGCCCGACCTCGAAGGTGCAGAGGGACCTTCTCAACTGCCCATTGGGCAAGGAGAGAGAGTAGTTCCCGCTGTAGTAAAACCTGTTGCGTGGGGAGTCCAGGAGGCTTCGCCGGGGAGAAAGGAGGTGGAAGCCTGTCGAAGTGAAGGCGATAGCCGTCTTGGACGACCTGGAGAACCCAGGTGTCTGAGGTGATGGAAGCCCACAGAGGGGCAAAATAAGATAGGCGTCCCCCCACTGGCTGCTGTGTCGCCAGAGGGTGAGGGGCTATGCCAATGGCGTCAAAACCCCTGTGCGGGTTTTGACATGGAGGAGCTGGCGTTTGGGCTTTTGGCTTGCGATGCCCTTAGCCGGACTTACCCTGCGCCGGGTTAGTCGGTGTGGGGGTGGCTGGGTATGGAGGCTAGCCACGGTACTGGAGGCCCTTCCTCAGAAAGAAAGGCTTTTTGACTTGTTGCTTTTTCCGGGGCAGAGTGGAGGTCTTGCATGAGAGACGGGTTCTGGTGACAAATTCTGTCTCTATCTCTGCAGCTTTATCCTACATCAGCTTGCCAGAGCTGCTCGCCGAGGCAGGGGACGTCCAGGAGCTTTTCCTGCACCCACTGCTCCAAATCTGATGATTGGAGCCATGTCTGGCGGCAGGCCCCGATGCCCACGGCCGCCACCCGAGCCAATGACTTGAATCCATAGTAGGCGGCTCGGGAGAGGTATTTTGAGCAGTCTGCAATGGACTTCAACAGAGTACCAAACCTATTGAGGGGCTCGCCCTCGAGGCCCATGGAGAACCCTCCGAGCTCTTTGGCTAAATCGCGCAAAAACATACCCATGTATAGTTGGTATGCTTGAATGTGACAAGAGAGCATGGAGGCTTTATAGGTCTTGCAGCCCAGGGCATCAACAGCTCTCGAATCTCAACCAGGCGGTACTGATGAGTGCGATTTTGGGCTCTTGTGTTTCCTCATGGCCGACTCCACCACCATAGAGGTGTGGAAAAGTTGGGTCTTCCTGAACCCTGGCCCATGTTGTACCTTGTACATAGTATCAAGACGCTTGCTCATAATGGGGACCGAGGTGGGTGCCTCCCACATGCGGAGCAGCAGCTGAGACCGAATAGGAGGTACTGGCACAGTGAGAGATTCCCTAGGCGAGCACTCGTACTGAAGAATATTGAGTTCTTCAGCATGAGGGTCCTTCTCGGCCTGAGTGGCCAGGTTAAGTGTCCGTGCCATATTCCTGACGAACACCAGGAAGGAGGTGTCCTCATGTGGCGAACGCCGCTGAAACGCAGGCAGGGAGGGGTCCAACGGAAGATCCCAATGAGTACGGGTCTCCAGGGAGGTGTCCTCATCGGACTCCCACTCCGAGAATTCGGTCGAGGAGTCCAAGTGGGCAGATCGCCCTGTCCAGCGGCTCATGCCCGTATGGAGCCGGAGGCCCTGGAAGATCTCGCCTCCGAGGAACGGGAGGGCGAGCAAGACCGATGTCAAGGACCTTCACGAGGCCCACGGCTCTCGGGGGTTTCCTGGACGGATTTCAGTGTCCCACGCGAGGGATCCATGGTCTCTGGGCATGTGTCTGGGAAGTGATGAAAGCATTAACGCTGCATTCTAGCTCCAGCATGCGGGACTTCCATGTGGGTGTGGGGCCCTGTGATGCCAACCCTGGGGTCCTCACTGGGACAGCCCTCAGGAGACCAGGCGCCTTCACCAGAGGCCTCTGTATCCGTATGGGGTACCTTGCGGGGCTGCTCTGTATCCGACTCTCGGGAACGCCGATGGGGGCTGAGTGACCAAGCACAGGAGTGCTTGAGCTTATCAGGAGCCCCCGACAGCGACTTCAAGACCTTCTTCTTTTTGCGCTGCTCCACCTCATGGGATCCCTGGTCTGAGTGCTGCCGAGAGTGCACGGCCGAAGAGGGGGACCACACTGGAGGAGAGACAACCGAGGGCGCCACCGGGGATTCCGAGGCGGCCTTTCAAAAAATGTCTTTGGACTTCTGCTTACGGCTGAGCAGGGCTTTAGAGGACATTTTCTTGCAGAGCGAACAGAGCTCCGGATCATGGTCAGCTCTGAGGCACCGCAGACAACAGTCTTGAGTGTCCATAAGTGACATGTTCCTAGAGCATCTATTGCATTTTTTGAAGCCAGTGGCCATGGGGGCAAAAATGGCCCCCGCAAGGTCGAAGACTCATGCGGCCAGCAGTTAGGGAAAGAAAAAGGGTGTGAAGAATGTTGACAAAAAATGAAGAAAACTATCCCCAACAGCTCTAAGAAGGTAGAGCAGGGGAAGGAAGGGTAGAGGACCGGTGCACCCAGAAAATAGAAGGCCAGTTGGCCAAAAAACAAAGACTTTTTCTGAGGGACGAGGATGTGTGTCCGAAGGGCTCCACGGAAAAAGGTAGCAAGATGGCACCCTTGGGCGGGAAGAGAACCACGCATGCGTGGCAGCAATCCCAAAGGCTTTCTTTGAAAGCTGGGGAATTGCTCCGCCAGTGCCAATGTCACCCATAAGTGAGGACTGACTTCCTGCTTGTTCCTGGAGAAAACCCCTTCCCACCTTGGGAATTTTCTCTACCAAGTGACCGACGGAAATCCATGTTCATCCAGGGATGATCCTCTACAATAGGTCAGTTGTTTTTTTTTGCTTGAGTGGGCTAGTCTCACCCGAATTTGGGAACTTTCAGAAGGCTTTGTCAGTGCAGACAGGCAGGCTTTGTTTTGCCACTAGAGGCTGCTAAAAATTTGTTGGGACTAGAATACTGTAAGGTAAGCCGTGATGGCATTGCAGGTGACCAGTAACAAGCCAGGATGGAGCGGTTCCTCCAGATTCTGGATTCAGGAGAAATTTGAGAAAGAACACAGGCAGAGAGAGAAAGCTATAGTCATTTAATACTTTTCATGTCATACTTAATACATTTTTTTTGGGGGGGGGGGTTGCTGTTTTAGCTTAAAGAACAATGTTAAGCTTAAATGATTGTTTGATATGTTAGAACAGCCTTATCAAATAAGGATACATTAGTATGTTATAAAACAAGGACCTATGCATGTAGTTTGATGGAATGATGAGCACTTGATTCTGCAATCCTAATATTTGATTATGCAATCTCCATTACCTCCAATTTTGGAAGTCATCTAGCCCAGACATATACTCAATAATTGGAAATAGACACTTGCGAGACAGGCTGCATGCACTTTGCTTCCTGATGGACTTTGGAAAATCCCACACTGGCCATGTGGGGCTTCCAGATGCTTTTTATCCTCATTTTGCCTCTCTGTGCCCTCGCGAGACACATGAAGGCAAAGGGGGAGGAAATCTACACAAATTTTCACAAGATTGGTACAGTCCTAAAGAAGCAAAAATTGCAGAAGTGTGTGCATCTTGTCTGCAACTTTTCTGATCTGTAAACAATTCTTTAGCTGAGTTACATACAATTGGCTGCTGTGTGCAAGCAGCAATCCAAGTGGGGGGAGGGGGACCTCTAAAATCTTTTAAAAAATGTAAAAGAAAACCCTAAACTGCCTTGCCTTTGACTCTGTTCAAGATAAAAATTGCCCCAAGGGGTAGACTGAAAGTTTCTCCATTTGAATTGTTTTATGAAAGACCGCCTACGTTCCTGCACTGGAGCCTCACATTTGACCCCCTTATATTACCTAGCAGCAAAAGCAACTCTCTTCCCTCCACAGGTATGTTCAAACAGTTCCAGTCCCTTTCGCAAGATGTCTCAGCTCATTATTTCCAACCTAGAAACTGGATCCTGGCAGAGGCATACCACCACCATGGGAGAGACCATTCCAAGTACTTCTGAGAACACCAGCTGCAGTGAAAGCGGCTGCTAAAGGATCCTGGATCCATTACCCTCGCTGTAAACATTCTCCATCTCCAGATCAGGCTTCAGGACCAGGATGAGAAGTAGCTGACACCAGAGGATGTAGTAAAAGCTGTTATTGCAGCTGGGTGTAAAAAAAAGTTTAGACAAGTTCCTGGAGGAAAGGTCCATAAATCATTATTTAAAGGGACTCGGGGTATCACTGCTTGACCCAATGCAAGCATTGTGAAACCTGTGTCTTTTGGGGAAACTGCTGGGTACTGTGATAAGGAAGCTTATCATAGCTCAGGAAGGAGCTATAGTAAAGGTGAAGTGACTCTGAACAAGCAACCTGTCAGTTCTGGTAGAAATAAGAAAACAGAATTTTTCTATAAAAGACTACCAGTCCCAGAATGCACCAGGTTTCCAACAGCCATTAGAGGAGCTGAAGTGGAGAAACGTGTGTTCAATAAGGAGGGCTATGAGGTAATCCCCAAGCACTCATCTCAAAGGGCAGGGCCTGATTCAGCACAGCTGTGCTGTGCTAGGGTGGAGCACTCATCAAAGCAGAATAAAGGTAGAGTTTATTCTACAGAGAATTATCCTCATCCTCAGTTTCATCTGAGAGATCCTCAGAATCAGCTTGGATATCCTCAGCTTGGACGTCTTCATCATCTAGAGGATCATCAGGAACAGAAGCCAGTGCGGACGGACAGAGAGGGCAAGAAACCCTTTGGAAGAAAGAAGAGGAAAGCATTTGGGAGGCCTAAAGGAGTCCAGAGCAGTACGTATACTGGGAGACATTCAAAAGGCCAGCATACACCATTGGACTGGGGAAAGCCAGAGGAATGGTGCTGCAGAGCTAGGAATCTCCAGACGGTACCTGTGAGGGAGACGGCTGCACGTGGAAGGGACCCTAGGACCTGTGCCAGAAGGTATGTGAAGAGAGATCCAGTGTCCAGGGATCTGGATTGGAAGGCTGGACATAAGAACTAGACTACATACTGGCCAGGCTATTTAGAGAGGAACTCTAACAGCAATGGAAGCTCAGGTATGAACACTGATCTATGCCCTAGCTATAACCTTGAAAGAGAGCAGGGAAACAAGTATTCTCCTGAAAGTGCTCCATTGAGAAATTCCTCTGTGCCAATCCATGATATTGAACCCATGATTGTTGAAGAAGGGGAGGAGTCTTAGATACAGGCTGTGAATACATGGATTGCTCTCTGTCTAAACTCCTTTGGTAATTTTCTGTTACAAAGTACAGCAACCATCACAAAGAAATACAAACTTGTTCTTTAATCTACTCAGAAAAGCTCCTGAAGTAGGATTTGAGCCACGCAGTAGAAAGCAAGCCAGCTAAGGGGTTTCAGCTGGGTAACTGCTAGCAATTGAGCCTTACCTAATTGCTTGTGAGCTCTGAGGGAATCACTTCTGAGTCTATGTGGGAAGATATAAGAAGTTAACCTGAAAAGAACAGTTTTTCCCTACTTTGTGGATTTTGTTTGTTGTTTGATACACTGCTAAGAAAATATTAGCTAAAGCCTACAGAAAAGACCAGTTTGTTACCAACCAGGTCTTTATTCTTTTGCTTTGATTGCCTGACAAGTTCAGCTGTTGTTTTCCTGATTTTGTTTTTCTAAGTTAAACACTGAAAGAAAGTATCCTGTTTTATGTGCTACCAAGCATATCTGTGTTGGGAGAAATAACCCCATAAATAAATATCTTATTGGCTTTACACTCAAGCACAGCTAATTATTGTGAGTGGCTGTGTCTGGTGTGAATGGACTGCATTTCCCACAATCCCTTGCAAATCATATTGATATATGCATTTGCCAAGACTGTGAACATTCTCACCCAGGCAGCCGTCTGACAGTACTTATGATCTAGATTGGCCACTGTTGGAAACAGGATACTGGGCTTGATGGACCTTGGTCTGTCCCAGTATGGCAAATCTTATGTTCTTATACTCTTAGCTTCAAAAAGTAACTCTGAAAAAGTAATAAAGAGACCCTAAATCTTTTTGTCTGAGTTTTTCTCACCAAATGTAGGGGGAATCAAATCCACCCTCTCGCTGTGATTTTTAATCATTTGAACAAGTAAACAATTTACAATAGCTATATCACTTAGCTGCAATACACAAGATTCTGTGGTGTTTATGAGCTCGGAATGAATTGCAGCTAAGTGATATAGCTATACTAAATTGATCCACAAATGACTGTGCGTTGTCATCCATTTGGCAAACCTGCTGATGTAGAATCCCCTTCACTAACTGGCAAACTAGGATGCCTAGAGTGGACTGGATTTATAGTTCTATGTTTAATTTCTGTTATCATTCTAATCTTGCTGTTATTATTTACATCCCCTCTCGAAATCTGCTCTCCGCTAACAAATTACTTCTATCAATGCCTTTCACACGCACTGCGAACTCCTGACTGCACTCCTTTCACCTTGCTGCACCTTACGCCTGGAACAGCCTACCTGTGTCTGTGCGCCTGGCATCCTCCTTGGCCTTCTTCAAATCCAGATTGAAGACCCACCTCTTCACTGTTGCATTCAGATCCTGACTCCTTCCACATCTAACCCTAACCCCTGTCATCATTTATGACCAAACTACTGACCAAACCGTACCTTGCGCAGAACTAATGCTCTATACTGTTCTAACTTATGTTTTGTTCTAACTAGATTGTAAGCTCCGATGAGCTTGACTCTGATGGGCAGGGACTGTCTCTTGTATGTTGGCTACTTGTAGGTCAGCTGTGCAGCGCTGCGTGCGTGGTGCTTTACAAGTGCTGAATAGTAGTAGTAGTACTTAAGATGTTGCTCTTTCTCCTTTTGTAAAGCTTTAGTAAGTCTACCCCTGATGAGGCTATCACCCCTCTCAATTATATTAATACTACATACTCTCTTACTAAGGTCCGTCTTGATGCTTTAAGCACCGCCTCCTGGATTCCTGTCTTTCAAAGCCCTGCTATAACTGCTGAATTAGGCATGGCTATTAGGCAATTGCAATGTATGTTTCATATTCAGACTCGTCAGCTTCAAGATGTTATTAATGCCCTGAGACTCTCAATCAGAATACTCAAATGACTTTGCAGAATAGATGTCCCTTAGATTCAATGTTAGCAGTCCAAGCTGGTCTCTGCACTTATATAAATGAAACCAATCTGTTCCATGTAATTGAAGACTGCATATGTTCATGCACTCTTCATAAATGTTGTTCACTGTAAACCGCATTTGATCTTCAGAAATTGTGGTATAGAAATCATTTCAAAATAAAATAAAATAAATAAAATTGTTGTACAATTATTGTTAATCATACTGTCTTTATCAAACATGCTATGTAACGTATGCTTACTATTGCTAAATTGGACATCTCTGGTGTTTAGGTAGGTTCTCGGTGGGACACTTTTACTTCCTGGTTCTCTGGCCTTGCTCTGGCTTATGTGGCCTCCTTATCATTGCTCTCAGTCTGGGGATTGCTGTCATCTTTGGCTGCTCTCTCTTCTCTTTATGTTCAAATATGTTTTATTGTTTACAGTATGAAAAGCATTACAACAGTCAAAGCAATGATAAACCAATGAGACAAATGAGACATATGAAACAAGCAGCGCCAACTTCAGGCAGTCATTGATAATAAGAACAATAGAACCTCCCCTCCCTGCAAGAAAGGGGGGGCATCTCAAATCCACACTGCATGGATAATTATTAAACCATAGGGGGTGCCATGGGTGCAAGAGGAATAGGAATTAATACAATTACCAGTCCTAAACCATGCGAGCCTCCCCTCCCCCCACCCCCCTCATGGCTGCCGCTGACTTTGGAGTATAGATCCAGGGTTTACTCTTCTCCCAGATCTATATCCTTGCAGAGTAACCTAGCTATGACTCCCACCCTAACCCCCCAGCCCCCCCCCAACCCTATGCAATCTTCATCTAATGTGTAGAAGTAGGTAGGTAATTGGAGATGATAGAGAGAACAAGAAAGCAGAGGAGGCTTAGCGCTCTTGATTTCCCAGAACCTCCAACTAGCGGGCAGCCTAGTAACCTAGCTAACTTTGAGAAGTGGGGAAAAGATAAAGGAAACAAACAGAGAGTACGGACAAGGACAAAGAGAAAGACAAAAAACAACACAGAGGCAGACCCCCCGGCAGAAACGCTCCAGGGCCCGAAACGCTCCAGAGCCACCCTCGTTGCAGGATATGTGATTGCATGTCTTCCCATGGAAGGATGGTAGCTCAGTTCAATTCAATGACCCCCCAAGACGCGGCGGCGGGCCCCCGCAGGTAACAGCTGTAGGTGGGGTCCCCAGCTCCGGAGGAAGCGAGCCCAGCGCTGCTCGTTACCAGCCGCCGCTAATCTCTCCATGAGGAGGAGCTTGTGAAGTCTAACCCGCCATATCCCATATATCGGTCCCTGGGCATCTAGCCAGTGCTGCATGATAGTCATTCGGGCAGACATCAGCACCAAGCGCAGCCAACGCAGCACCCAACTTCCCAGCAGACTCCCCCAATTAGCTTCCCATATATCCAAGACCAAGTGGCGTGCGGTGAGCGGTTCCATTTGCGGTACACATCTACCAAGGTGCGATACCACCCGCCCCCAAAACAGCTGGGCCCTGGGGCAGTGCCAGTACATATGTCCCAACGTCGCTTTGGCGGTCCCACACCTGGGGCAGCCAGGACATGCCACAAGACCAGCCCTCCATGCCCGAACGGGAGCAAAATAAAGGCGACGCACCAGGCGATATTGGGTGTCCCGATGCAGAACCTGAGTACTCACCGTGGAAATGGCCGCCAGCCCTCCCAACAGGGATTCCTCCCCAATGTGTTCACCTAAATCTGCCGTCCAAGCCACCGCCAAAGCATCGATAGCGCTCGGTAGCAGCCCATCCCACAACATCTGATAGAGTAACGACACTCGAGTATTCTGAGTACCCCCCATAAGGATTAGCTCAAGGTCCGAGCATATTGGTCCTCGCAATGCTTCTTCCGGGATCGTACGAAGGTAGCTCCGGAGCTGTGTATACTGGAACACATCCCAGACCCCCAATGGGTACCGACGTCACAGCTCAGCAAAAGCCACCAGCGTACCCTCTGGAGATAGCACATGCTCGAGGTTCACCAGGCCCAGGTCTTCCCAGACTCGGAAATGGCTCCGTCCCATGCCCTCTTCTCTTTTATTATTGGTTGCTGTCATAAATGTTTAACCCATGCATCCATTCACAATGATTCTCACCCCATCAGGCAGTTCTGCCAGATATACTGCTCTCCTTCCTAACCTGCATGACCCCGCCTCTTATGATAGTCCTGTAATCCTGGAAGGCTTTCAACTGGTGGCTCTAAGGCACTCTGAATGAAGTGTGCTTCAAGGGGGAAAATGTTGGTACAAAGCAGGTTGAAGCCCACTTCAAACGATGTCCCAAAGCAGTCCTTGTGGCCTGTCCTACTAACAGAGTGACTCCGAGCAGTCCTGTAGCAGAAGTCATGCCCATATAAGAGTAAAAGCCTGCACAGATATACACTGCTGAGACAGCGCGCACAGACTTTGCAGAGCAGCTCGTGGGAGCAGGTCAAGTACAGGGTACGCAGAAGCAGGAAGTGTACCCAACACAGACTAACACAGGGGAAAGAAAGGAGGGCTGAGACAAACTGGAAGAGAACTGATAACATAAATGCTATAATTTGTGGAAGTCTGTAAACTGCTTGCACAGGAAAAAGAGCTAAACTACCGATAGGAACATGTCACAGTAAAAAGTCCAAACTGCAACAAGGTGACAGGCTGAAATAATGTGAATAAGAACAGCATTTGGTATCATTTGGGGGGGGGGGGGGGGAGGGGGAGGAGACAAACAGTCTGTGCTCTTTGTCTCTTAGCCTCTCTGACTCAGGCAAACTGTATTGCTAAGAAAAGAATGCTGCTTTGGCTATTTGGCTAAGATTGTGACTGACTGGGCATAATAAAAATCTCATTTCCTTATTGACCAAGTGTCTGAGTCTAATGTGGAGCAGTGCAAGATCCCCACTTATCTTTGGGGTACAACACAGCAGCCTTATTCCAACAAAATCCCCAAGACCCTTAAGGGTCCCCCCACTAGACTTATGGTAGATACAGAGCAATGTCTTTGATGTGTCACCCCCCACAGATAGCACTAGGGTGCTGTACACAAGAAGGAGGAAGGGGGGGGGGGCCCAGATATTGCAACGTATTACCTAGCAGTCTAAATGCATCAAGGAATGGAATGTAAGAAAGGAGGAGGGAGAAACAATTCAGATCCATTGAGCAATATTGGTCCCCAGAAATAAGCCTCGAATACCTGCCCTGGATGCTCAGGGCTCTGCCACAAGGGAAATGGGAAGATAAACCCTACATATAACACTTGTGGGCCCAGTGGCAGAGGGGGTGGTGAAAAGTGGGCCCCATATGCTTTGTTTATGGCCTTGGGCCCCCATCAGGTCCTCCCCTTTTGGCCTGGGAGGGAGGTGGTTTTTCTGAGGTGGGAGCAGCTAGGTTTGGATACCTTTGTGAAACTGATAGTGGGGACTTGAAAACCTTTGAGGAGTTGAAGTGAAAATACCACCTCCCAAGCACAGGATTTTTTTGCATACCTTTATGTCTTCCACTATCTTAAGCAGCATGACTGACAGGCAACTTATAAGGCAGTCTATCATTTATTTCTGTTTTTGTTAATAATGATTTATAGGCATTGTGGCTGGGATACCATTGTACTTGAGGTCGTATTTGATTGCTGTATAGGAGCCTCCAGGCTGGTGGTTCACAAAAATGTAACTATATGAGGGCATGGGAGAGGGACTTGGGTATCACACTGGGGAGAAGGAAAGGGAGAGCCTATTCCTGGGGGTGGGAAGAACAGCTACTTCGGTGGCCATAAGGGAAAATACCTATAAAATATTGATGAGATGGTATCATACACTTGAGCGTTTGCAGAAAAATGTTTCCCATAGACCTTGGATTGCTGTTGGCGAGGGGGTGTGGGGGCTTGGTAACATTGTTTCATGTATGGTGTACTTGTCCCGACATTGAGAGGTACAGGGAGCAGATTCAGGACCAAATCCTCACTAGTTTTGACTTGGATGTGGGAATGATTCTGGCCTCTTATCTGCTGGGCATCTGGCCAGAGGAGCTGAGGGCTCAGTGGACCAGACCAACTAAGGCCTGCGTAATGGCGGCCCAGGGGAAAATAGCATTTGATTGCTTAGTGAGCCTTCGGGGGGGGGGGGGGGACTTTATTTCCCTTTGTTGTGACATGCAAATGTTGAGATTGTGACCTATAACTGAGTTATGGCGAAGTTATATCCTGTTCTGAGCAAGGGCAATTGTGAATTTTGCAACTTTTGTTCATTAAACAGAAAAATAAAAAATACATAAAATTAATAAAACTTATCAGAAGATTCAGTGAGCTTTTGGGACCTTATTTACATTGTATGGTCCTGGCCAGCTTAAAATTGAACATTGTTGCAGACACTTCCAAACTGGCATGTAGTTGCCTTTTGATAAAGGATAGAACTGCAATTACTTTTGTTATTTCAAATTGTGGTCCTATATCTAATTTGCTTTTTATATGTAAACTTAGGAAAATTTGTGGCAAGCTGAGACCTTTTGTAGAGAAAACCAGTGACCTTCATCTAAAGAAAATGGGCTTGTGTGCTTTTCGTTGCACAGAAACTGCCTTGGATCATCCTTGTCAACTCAGTTCAAGTCAGCCAAGATGAAGATAAGAGCATTCTTCCCGTTTCATTAGACGTCACCTCAGCGTTTGACACTATTGACCATCCTTTGCTGTTGCAGAGATTATGGGATTCAAGTCACTGCCTTAGCCAGGTTTAGCACTTTCTTGGAAAATAGGACTTTCCTGGTGCATTGACAAGATAAAGTTTCATTTATCTTACTCTCCCTTGTGGGGTACCACAAGGTTCTCTCTTTGCCCCAGTGCTCTTTAATATTCTTTTAACTCCCTTTGCCAGTCTAATTCAATCTTTTGGCCTTTCTAGCTTTGTGTGTGCCAATAATATTCAGTTGGTTGTTACTATAGGCATATTTAACCCTCAAGATATGGTCAATCTTAATGCCAAGCAGAATACTATTGCAGGCTCGTTAATGACCAATAAATTGAAGTTAAACCAGGCAAAACAAAGGCTATGTTTGTTTCTGGGTATAAGAACATCTCATATTTTCCCTCATTACAGCTTTAGGAAGTTATAATATCATTATTTTAGAAGTGACTGAGATTTTTTTTTATTGAAGATACAGTAAATCTTGGTCAGTAAAGATTACACATGTTATGTTTCTCTTTGAGATTTATTTGTTCTATTTTCAGTGGCAAGGCCTTGTGAATTTTGATTCACTCACTTATTACTACACACCTGGGCTATTGTAATTCTTTAAGAATCAACAATATCAGGTTTGCAGTAACTCGAGATAGTGCAAAATACTACAGTTAAACTGCTTCATAATGCAAGGAAATATGGTCATGTAAATCCTTTAATGGTGGAAAAACACTGGCTTCCAGTCTCTCATAGATTAGTTTAAAATACTTCTTGTAGTTCACAAGGTCTTTTATTCAGGTTTACCATGGTTTCTTTCTAATCTTTTAATTCCCTGTGCTCCCGTTTGGTTGTTGCATTCCTCCTGGAAGAATTCTGTCTTATAAACAGATATGAGCATATTCGTCGTTCCTCTTTTAGGGTTTACGGTCCCACTCTTTGGAATGCTCTTCCTTTAGACCAAAGGTTAGAAACTTATTTGGCAAAATTCAAATGTAGCCTTAAGACTTTTTATTTCATAAAAGCTTTTAATCATTCTGTATAGCTTGTTATCCTAACTGTTGACAGCCCTGGGCCAATAGCAGACACCGTCAAGCACAGATCTTTTATTTTAGTTGATTTTATTGTATGTTTTCATTTTTTAATGCATTTTTACATCTTCTTTATTATTACTTTTTTTTTTAAATATCTTACTGTAAACTGCTATAACATTAGTTGCAAAAGCCATGTTATCTGTTGGGAGCGTGCACAGCAGGTCCCCAGCTAATAACGCACCAGAAGCACAGAGAACATGGTTGAGCAGTATCACAGACACAGCTAACGCCACTCACTGAGCTGGCATTAGCTGCATGATCTACCTTTATCAGTCCGCTTTATGGTAAGTAAAGGATTATCTTGAAATTCTTTCAAGGCTGACCACTGCAGTCTTGACAAATTAGGTGCAGGGGTTTGGATATGTATGATCAAACTCCCCAATATCATCTGCAATTCTTTAAATGTTACTAAAGCTGAATCTAAGAACATAAGATATGCCATACTGGATCAAGCCCAGTATCCTGTTTTCAACAGTGGCCAATCTAGGTCATAAGTACCTAGCAGTCTCCCCAAAAGACACAGGTTCCTCCATGCTTGTATTGGGTCAAGCAGTGCTATCCTGGGTCCCTTTTAATAATGGTTTACAGACCTTTCCTCCAGGAACTTGTCCAAACCTTTTTTAAACCCAGCTACACTAACAGCTTTTACTATCGGGCCTGGTACAATAATCATCTGATTCATCGGTAATTCGTTTAAAATCATCATGCAAGTCTGATTAGCAAAATCAACTTAATCTGCAAAGAACACATAAATTTTTCCACAGCCATCCAACTTTCCAAAGCATCATAAAATGGACCTGGAACATAGGATAAACCCTTGAATAATACATTCAATTGAATTGAGTCTATTATGCAGAAGAGAGATTGATGACATTAGATTTTACTGGTGGTTTTGATGTTGCTATCATTGAACTGGAGTATACAGGTCATGAGCGTTTCCACTCATATAGGAAATCCTGTTGATTCCACTTCCTTTCCCAAACAAACTCTCTGATCTGTGAATTTTCTGATCTGCGATGTATTGCTATTGATCATATTCCCTTGTCGTTGACTAGTGAAGACCGCAGGAAAATCCTTCTTCAGCATGAAAAGAAATGGATATACTATTTGCATGCTTTGGAACCTAAGGGACTTAATAAAATTGATTGGAGTATTGTTCGAGCTCTTGTGCCCTGTTTCGATCATAGCCAAGCTTCAATTTAGGATAATGAAAAACTGGAAAGATGTCTGCTGTTCCGATTGGATGAATTATTAAAAGCAACACTGATTGGAGCTTGTTTTAAAGCCCTCTGTACTTTGAGCATTCTTGTTGAGTGATGGGTTACTGTGTGGCTCTGCCTACCTTCTCCTCAGTTGGGTAGGTTTCAATTTAAAAGTGGAAATGGTAGTTTAATACGCCACTACTGGAGTGAATGTTGAATTGTTTCTTTGAGATATCACCCTTGAAGAAGCCAGGATCGGGAAAACAAAGATCTTTGTTGGGCGATTGTTCTGCCTGAAGAGCTGGCAATTACAAAATAAGTAATTTTGAGTACTGTTGTGCCTTTTGGTTGTTGCCTCCTTCAGTTGAGTCTTTTTTTCCCATTTCAAGGAATAATGCTATTGTTGGGTGGCACTGTCTACCGCTGTAGGGCATTGAAATATCTGTGCTAAAAAGAATCTCTGTTGCATTATTTTCAATTTAAGTATTTAAAAAATTAATAAAAAGTGCTTTTGGAAATAAATAAAAAATTTGGGAGCTTTTTTTGGCCGGTGATGGTGAGATGCAGCACTTTCCTCTTTAGGCAGGATCCTGCCGTGCAGAGGGAAAATGATTAAACTGCTGAGTCCTTTTTCTCCGCTAGCAAAATTTAAATTTTGAATTTAATCTTTTGCTCCCTAGTTAGTTGATTCAACTTTTGCCTGAAAAGCAAAACTATTAGAAATAGCAAGATTGGCCTATGTAAGTGTATGTGAACTCTTTTTGGGAATAGTTTAGAATGTGACTAGGAATTGTTTTTGTCAGTTTTGCGCATACCATGGACAGTCATGAACCTCACTTCTAAGCCAGGGTATGTGGAGTATGTCTTTCAAATTGACTGCTAATGCTCGGCCTGGTACTTGCATCGTGCCAAAGAGAGCTTCCTTACAGAGTTCATAATGCATATGGGTAGTTTGTCAAGATGTGTTTGGAAATTCTTTATCAAGCCTGTGGCTCCCAGTTCAATGGGAAAGATTTCTTTATCTTTCTGCCACATTTTCTTGGTCTCCGACTGCATTTCTTGGTACTTCAGGATCTTCTGCCTCTCCATGTGATTCACACAATAATCACTTGGAACAGACATCTCTATTATTAATGCCGTTCTGGTATTCTTCTCCTTTACCACTATGTTAGGCTTCCTCGCAACCAGTTTCTTAGCTGTTGGAATGGGAATGTCCCAGGTGATCATAGCCTCTTCATTCTCTGTTACTCTTTAAGGGTCATGATCCCAGTGCTTTTCAGGGACAGTGATGTTGTAGTGGTCACAGAGTTTCCAGTGGTTGAGGCGTGCTGTGCCTTTCTGTATAGAAACTTTCTGCCATCAGAACTTCACAGGCAGCTAAGAGGTGAGTCACTGTTTCCAGCTCTTTCTTACAAAATCAACATATGTCTCTGTTTTGCCAATTTTTTCAATGCTCACTGTAAACCATCTCACCCATAACCCGCTGTCTTGGGCTGCAACTATTAATCTTTCATCCTTCAGTTTCAGTTCACTTCTCCTTAACCATTCATGTGCCTGTTCTTGATCGACAAAGGGTTCCTGGAGTAACATTCTATTTCCCACTGTATTTTTGCATTTGCCACTTGTTTTTCCTTGCCTACTGATCTAATTCTTTGAACCTTCACTTGTTCCCACTTCTCCTTCTAACTATCGTCCCATCTCTCTCCTTCCTTTCGTCTCTAAACTACTTGAGTGTGCAGTCTATCACCGTTGTCTTGATTTCCTCTCCTCTCATACCCTCTTGGATCCTTTACAATCCGGCTTCCGTCCCCTACACTCCACTAAAACTGCTCTTACTAAGGTCTCGAATGATTTGTTCTTGGCAAAGTCCAAAGGCTTTTACCCTGTCCTCATTCTTCTTGATCTCTCTGCTGCCTTCGACACCGTTGACCATAACCTTCTTCTTATCACCCTATCCTCACTTGGATTCAAAGACTCTGTACTATCTTGGTGCTCTTCCTATCTATCCCATCGCTCTTTCAGTGTGTGCTTAGATGGCTCCTCCTCCTCTTCAACCCCACTACCTGTAGGAGTTCCTCAGGGTTCCGTCTTAGGTCCACTCCTCTCTCTATACCCAATCCCTTGGCACCCTTATCTCTTCCCATGGCTTTCACTATCATCTCTATGCCGACGACTCTCAAATCTATCTTTCTGCACCTGTTATCTCTCCTCATATCCAGTCTAAGATCTCACTCTGCCTCTCTGACATTGCTGCCTGGATGTCCCACCGCCGCTTAAAACTGAACATGGCCAAAACTGAGCTTCTTATCTTTCCCCCGAATGCGTCCCCTCCCTCTCTCTCTGTTGATAACTCTGTACTCCTCCCTGTTTCTTCAGCACGTAACCTTGGTGTTATCTTCGATTCCTCTCTCTCTTTCTCTTCACATATCCAGATCATTGCTAAAACTTGTTGTTTCTTTCTATACAATATTTCCAAAATTCGCCCCTTCCTCTCTGTTGACACCACTAAATTGATTGTCCACTCCTTAATCACCTGCTGTCTTGATTATTGTTAACATTCTCCTTGCTGGCCTCCCCGCAAGCCACCTCTTTCCTCTTCAGTCAACACTCCACTGCTCGACTCATTTTCCGCCAGTCTCGTTTTTCCCACATCACTCCTCTCCTCATGTTGCTTCATTGGCTTCCCATCTGTCTCTGTATCAAATTTAAACTTCTCCTCCTGACCTATAAATGTATTCACTCTTCTGCTCCCCAGTACCTTTCATCTCTCATCTCTCCTTACACCCCCTCTCGGTTGCATCGCTCTTCTAACAGTCTTCGTTTATCTGTGCCCTTTACTCGTACTGCCAGTTCCAGACTTTGCTCCTTCCAACTGGCAGTACCCTTTGCTTAGAATAGTCTTCCTATCTCTGTGCACCAGGCCATTTTCAAGTCCAGACTAAAATCCCACCTCTTCACTACTGCTTTCCGTTCCTGTCTTACCCTATCTTGATCTCTCTATCAACATTTGCTTACTTTGTCCTGTAAATTTTTGTTATTTGTATTATGTAACTTATTTTGTTTTCTGTCTTATTAGATTGTGAGCTCTGATGAGCAGGGACTGTCTCTCTTCTATGTTTGTACAGCGCTTCGTATGTTGCGGCACTTTATAAGTCTTTAATAATAATAATAAGAGTTTTTCTCTTATTTTGCAAGTTCTGTTGCTTCCCTTTTCCATGCAGGCCTGTGAATTCTCATTCATTCCTTCTAGTCATTGGAACGCTTGTTCAAGTTTGATGATGGAGAGAGATTTTGGACTTTTACTTTCACTTTTTGCATATTTAGATCCAATGATGCTGTCAGGTAGGTCTGGAGGCATAATCAATCTCTATGAGTCCTAGCCCTCCTTCAGCTCTAGGAATGTATAGTGTTGGCATATACTGATTTTTGTAAATTACTTAATGGGCATGGAGGAGTTTTCTTGTTCACACATCCAGTTTTTAAAGATCTTTAAGAAACCTGTCCACAATCCCAAAGCTGTATGAGAGTACAGAAACTGCCAGCTGATTGATGGCTTGTAACTTATTCTGTGAGGTTAAAAGCATTTTTTAATAACTGTTTTAATCTCGTGTAATATTCTTTATTGATCTTCTCTCTCAATTTCTGTTCGGATGTCATTCTTTCCTCTATTCTGAGATACTTATATATGCCTTCTTGTTTAAGGTCTTTGATGTCAAAGCAAGGGAGATGTTTTCATTTTGCTCAATTTTCCTGTGAAAAAAGGTTTCCTTAGCACACTTGTCAAGGCCAAAAGTCATCTCGATGTCATCAGAAAAGCTTTTCAATGCATGAAGTTGCTCTGCTAATTGCTGGTCACTGGAACTGTAGAACTTCAGATCACCTACAAATAGTAGATGGGATGTTGCTTTTGGGTTGTTACTTTCTTTAGGATTCAGGCTAAATATGTATCACAAAGAGTTGATGAGAGTACTCATTGGATTAAGTACCACACAAAATAGAATTGGCAACAGGGTTTCTCCCTGAAATAGTCCTCACTTGATCTTAATGTTAGGTATGATGAAAAAAAAAAAAAAAGAGCGTGGTTTGCCACATTGTCATTTTCCCCACATGGATTCTCTAATGCTTTGTGAGAATCCTCTTAACTTTTTCATTAATTTCTGTGGTTTTTCTCCTGCCACACTGGATCCATGAACAGGCTCTCCATGGCCTTTATTTGTGGCAGGTATGTTATCTACATCTGCAGCACTCGCACTATCGTAACCACCATCATTAGCCCTACTGCATAAGCAAGAGTGGGCACCTTTTTATCCTGAGTGATGTGCAGCCAGTATGTATTTTTCTTCTTCATTTCTACCACACTTCAATTGTAGTGTTGCTTTGTTGAGATTTGGTATAGATGTTATAATGGGGTCACCATATGAAGGTACTCAGCAAGATTTGAGAAGAGAATTTTATTCTCTCCTCCTAAGAGATACACATCAATTCAACAACTGTTGCACCACTGTTTCCCCTGTGTGAATTCTCTGATGCTTTGTAAGGCTTCCCTTCTCAAAGAAGCTTTTATCACACTCAGTACATGTAAATGGTCGGTCTGTATGAATTCTTTTATGAACCTTCAGGCTTTCCTTATGACTAAAACTACCATCTTTCTGTTGACATGCAAATGGTTCTTCTTGGGATGTAATGCCTACTGCATATATTTTCTGATGCCTATTAAGACTTTTCTTGTGAAAGAATCTTTTATCACACTCAGTACAGGAAAATTGTTTTCCTTCCATGTGGTTCCTCTCATGAGTTTGAAGGCTTGATTTATGCATAAAGCCTTTACCACATTCACTACATGTAAATAGTTTCACTCCTGTGTGGATACTCTGATGGCGAGTGAGACTTTCCTTCCATCTGAAGCCTTTATCACAATGCCTACATGTAAATGGCTTTATTTCAATGTGTACTCTCTGATGCTTTGCGAGATTTCCCTTCTCACCAAAACATTTACCACATTCAGTACAAGCAAATGGTTTTTCTCCAGTGTGTGTTCTCTGATGGCGCCTAAGAGTTTCCTTCCGCATGAAGCTTTTACCACACTCTGTACATGTAAACCCTTTCTCTTCCCTGTGGTTCCTCTGGTGAGTTGTGAAGCTTGATTTATACATAAAGCTTTTACCACATTCACTACATTTAAACAGTTTTACTCCAGCGTGCATACGCTGATGGCGAATGAAGCTTTCTTTCCATCTGAATCCTTTATCACATTGACTACATATGAATGGTTTTTCTCCAGTGTGGATTCTCTGATGCTTTATGAGATTTCCTTTATCACTGAAACATTTACTGCACTCAGTACAAGTAAATGGTTTTTCCCCTGTGTGGATTCTCTGATGCTTTGCAAGGCCTCCCTTCTCAAAGAAGCTTTTATCACACTCAGTACATATAAATGGTCTGTTTCTTGTATGAATTCTTTTATGGATCTTTGGACTTTCCTTATGACTAAAACTACCCTCCTGCTGTTTACATGCAAATGGTTCCTCTTGGGATGCAATGCTTAATGTGTAGATTCTCTGATGCCTATTAAGACTTTTCTTGTGAAAGAAGCTTTTATCACATAAAGTACATGTAAATTTTTTTCCTTCCATGTGGTTCCTCTGGTGAGTTTTAAAGCTCGATTCATGCATAAAGCCTTTACCACATTCACTACATGTAAATAGTTTCACTCCTGCGTGGATACTCTGATGGCGAGCGAGACTCTCTTTCCATCTGAAGACTTTATCACACTGGTTACATGTAAATGGCTTTACTTCAGTGTGGACTCTCTGATGCTTTGTGAGATTTCCCTTCTCTCCAAAACCTTTACCACATTCAGTACAAGTAAATGGTTTTTCTCCGGTATGTGTTCTCTGATGGCAACCAAGAGTTTCCTTCCGCATAAAGCTTTTACCACACTCTGTACATAAAAATGGTTTCTGCCCGGTGTGCAATCTCTGATGGTTAACAAGATTTTCCTTACAGCGGAAGCTTCTTCCACACTCACTACATTTAAAGGTTTTGTGGATTCTTTGATGACTAGTAAGGCTTCCCTTCTTCCTGAAGCTTTTACCACACTCACTACATGTAAATGGTTTTATGCTGGAGTGGATCCTCTGATGGTTAGTGAGATTTCCCTTCCAACTGAATCTTTTTCCACACTCTGTACAGACAAATGGTTTTGCTCCGGTATGGATTCTCTCATGGATTTTGAGGCTTTCCTTTTCACTGAACTTTTTACCACAATGACTACATTTAAACAGTTGAACTCTACTGTGGATTCTCTGCTGGACTATGAATCTAGCCTTCTGAGTGAAATTATTTTCACATTCAGCAGAAGTAAATGGATTCAATCCTGTGTTGATGTTCTGGTGCTTTTGAAGGCCTGCCTTCTCACTGCAGTGTTTTTCAGTTTTAGTACAACTGACCAGGGTGACACTATTTTGAGTTTTTTGGCGTTTTGCGACTGTTCGTCTCCGACAGAAGGTTTTGTAAGAATTAATACTTGAATTTGGACTCTCTTCTCTGTGAACATTTGCATTTCTTGTGAAGTTTTCTTCTTGGTTGAAGCGTTTGTCAAAGCCAGGGCATGACAATGTATTTTCATCAGTGTAAATTTTCTGGTTTGTTTGATTAACAAAGCTTTTTCCATCTACTCTACTTACATACATTGTCATTTCTTTATTACTTTTCTCGCGTTCTTTTAGTTCTTCCTTCATACTGATGCCTTTTCCACACTCAGAACCTGTGACAGGTCTTTCTTCAGTGTCCAATCTCTGTTGCTCCTGCAGTTCTTCTTTCGGACTGAAGTATTTCCTACAGTCTGTACACGTGGATGGTCTCTCTGCAGTGTCAGATCTCTGCTGTGATTTCAGTGTTACAGGATCCATGAGGAATCTCTCACACACATCACATACACTCCGTTGCTCTCTTGTCTGCATTCCCTGCTCTTCCCCTGTATGTGCAACATCACTGGAACTTTGGTCACACAGACCGGAATTTCCTGCTGAATTTCTTGGCTTCTCTTCTGAAATGCACCGATTCTTGCACTTTGTTCCCCAGTCAGCACAGGAAGACTTATCCTCTTTGTCTCTTTCTGATAATATCTTGGTCCCTTCACGATTCTCATTAAGCTCCCAGTGACGTGTCTCTGTATTAATGTTGGTAGGATCATCATTTTCTAGATTTAAAAAAAGTAAAGAGAGGACATTATTGTAGGAGGAGGAGAGTTTGATAATACAACATTTGTTTTTTCTAGTTCTGTTTTTGCCATTTCCCTGAAGAGGGCACAGTGTGAAATGATTACAAACATAAGATTAGCCAGCAACATAGGGTCCAATATCCAAAACTATTGACCCAGAGAGCAGATAGTGCTATCTGGATAAAGGGTGCTGGTCTGGGCTCTCCATTGATATTAAGCAGCACTATCCCAGTTGTGCTGCTGAGTCTCTTACAGCCCACCTCAGCATCATCTGAATACTACCAGGACAGTCTATGGGCGAAATGAGAGTGGAGTGAAAATTATCCAGAGCGCGACAATATTCAGCGCCACTATCTGGATACTTTAGGACAGCAAAAAGGCTGATCTAATTCAGGACAAAACTATCCAGAGGTTCACTTCGAGTTGGCAAGGACTCAACAGCACTTAAAAAGCTATCTGGGTAGTGGTAGTGAAGATCGCCACTACCTCATATCTGGATAATGCCGCTGGTCACTGCTCTTTCGGGATATTCAGGGCCAGCCACTATCCACACTGGCACCAAACATGCAGAAAATGTATCCTCCCTGGCCAGCGTTTAAAAAGCGAGCCGACTGTAGCAGCTGAAAACCAGGCCAAGTGTGTCACGTCCTCTTACAAGTAAAGGAATAAAATAATGTGTGCATCTTGTACTTGTCTCTACTGATTGTTGGGAGCAGTTTTCAAAGCAGTTTACTGGGCAAATAGCGTTTTACATAAATGTCGAAAGGACACACTGTTAGGTACTTGTTTAGGATGGGAGAGTAACAGAATGTGAATAGATCTAATTTTCAAATCTTCACATAGTTTCCAATTAAGGAACATTTAGAGACTTTTGCTTTGAAAATTGGTGCAAAGTCTCTGGGTAAAAAGTACCCAGGGACTTGGTTCTAATGTGGACTGCAGTGGTGTTCCCAGCCCCCTTGGCATCCAGGGTAGGCGCCCCCTCCCCACGTGGTGCAGCACTGTGTACCACGATGCACAGCCCCCCGGCCTACGGAGGCAGTGCAGCAAACTTGCCAAGGTGCCTTGCGCTCCAGAGCTGACTGCTCTTCTCGTCTGGCTGAAATCTTGTGATTCATCAGACTCTGGCCGGCAGAGAAGAGTAGCCGGCCCTGGAGTGCGAAGCAGCGCAGCAAGCCAGCTTTATGGTAAGTCTGCTGCACTGCCTCCGTGGGCCCAGCAGGGGTGCACCCCTTCCCAGCCAGCACCCGGAGCGGGCCGCACCCACCGCCCTGCTCCTTGGTACGCCACTGGTGGACAGTTTGAAAATATCCCCCTAAGAGTCAAACTGGAGATCTAAGCGGAAGGGATTATAACAACAAAAGGCTGGAGGCAGGCAAGAATAGAGAGTGACAAGGACGGAAGTCAATTATTACGGTGATAATTCTAAAGAATTGCAGAAAAAACATAAAACTGAAATTTTAAACATGTTTTATGTTTAGAATTTAAGTAAAATAGCTTTCAAAGTGCCTCACCAATCTATCTGATATGGCAATGCTTTGGCTACAGGCCTGCTTCATGAAACTGCTTACTTTAAGAAAACAGATCAAGGACCGTTTGAATGGGATTTCTACAGTTAAATGTTTAATGCCTCTCTGACAACTAATCACTAACTCAACGCAGGGAATACAACATTTACGGTAAAGCTGGTCACTGCAGTAGATACAGATAGAATACATAATTGCGTACAAGCTGCGTAAACCCTGCTGACAGTGATAATCATGGCACTATGCAGACAGTCCTGCTGGATATATACATGTGTTTTTTTTAACAGGTTTTTTATACTGCTTTATCTTTATCGATCATTTGATATACCTTATCATTTTAGCCAAAGCGGTTTACACTGTAACTTAAGCTTGGTAATGTACGTTAAATAGAGACATTGCTAACTTATTGACTTCAGCAAGGCCTTTGACTGTGTAAATCATGAGAAACTCTAGGCCACATTAAGAAGCATGAGTATACCAGAACATCTAATAGTTCTTCTCTTGCACAACCTTTACATTGATCAAGAAGCAACAGCTCAAACGGAACAAGGGGAAATAGAATGGTTTAAAAATAAGCAGAGGTGTACGACAAGGCTGCATACTTTCCCCCTACTTGTTTAATTTATATGCAGAACAAATCATCAGAGAAGCAGAATTGTATGAAGACAACCAGGATGTGAAGACTGATGAGTCTTCTACCAACAACCTTCGCTATGCTGACAATACCATGTTACTGGTTGGAAGCGAGCATGATCTGAAACATTTGCTTATCAACATCGAGAAACAGTCTTAAAATGGACCTGCACCTTAACATGAAGAAGACAAAGATCTAACAACTAGCTAAATCAATGATTTCATCCTTTATGAAGAATAGAAATAGAAATAGTAGAGTACTTTAATCTATCTGCTTGTGTCAATAATCAATTAAGAAATGACAAGCAGTCAAGAAATTAGACAACACATTGCTCTTGGCAGAATGGCTATGAAGGACCTAGACAAGATTCTCAAGAGCAGAGACGTCTCTCTCCATACAATGATTCAACTTGTCCAAGTCATTTTATTTTCAATAACGTCATATGGATGTGAAGGTTGGACAGTGAAAAGATAGGAAGAAAATCAATGCCTTTGAATTATGGTGCAGGTGACAAATACTATGTATACCATGGACTGCTCAAAGAACAAACCAGTCAGTACTAGAGGAGGTCAAACCTAAGTTTTCTTTAAAAGTTCAGATGACAAGACTTTGACTTTCCTACTTCGGACACATCAAGCAACGGGAGAGATCATTAGAGAAAGACGTTATGCTTGGCAAGGTTATAAAAGTCATTGTAAAAGAGGAAGGCCAGAAATGAGATGGATCTATAATAGCAGCGGTGGATGCCATTCTATCAACTAATTAGCTGTCTGATTGAAGACCGAACACAGTTTAGGACAAATACGAGGGCCGCCATGAGTCGGCACAGATTCAACAGCATTTAACAAACAACAACTAAGAATATCTCCTCTGACCACCATGGCATTATCCAGATAGCATTGGGGTGATCTGTGGGCTTCACGTGGATGGTTCCCAAGATTATCAGGTTAGCAGTGATATTCAGTCTGCTAACAGATAAAGTGGATAAAGTTCGGGCAGAAAAAAAGCAGACCCAACTTTATGCTGTTTATTATCCAGACAGTGGCTGTATATTGTCACTAACCAGATAGTGGCGTCAGTCAGTGCCAAGACCAGATAGTGAGCATCAGCTATTTATTTTTGTTTTATATTACAATTTCAAACATTCAGATTCCAATAACAAATCAAGCAAAAGTGAACACACAATTCTATAATTAAGCCAACCTTTTCAATGGGCAAAAAAAATCAAGTGTATATACATCTAAAATCAATATCTGGGAGGGGGAGCCAAGAATAAAGAACAAATTTTATTTATTTATTTGACTGTTTTTTTTATACCGCAAAGCCGTGTACATTCCAACAACAGATTGTTACAGAGAACACTGGAACTTATATACAAATTGAAACACTTTCAACACCAGATTGTTACAAAGAACAGTAAAACTTATATACAAAATGATTCATTTGAGTGACAGGTATTTATGAGTGTTAGCAATTCATCATGCACATCATTTAAACTAGCTATCTACCTTATCCAGAGGGAGAGGATGCAGAGGAGAGTTAGACAGAAGGGAGGACGGATTATGTGATGGAACCAAATAGTATTTAGCTCATGCCTTTCTAGTGGTAGTACAAGGCGAGTTAACATTCAGGTATACAAGTATTCACCAGGTACAAGCAGGAAGTCAGTCCTCACATATGGGTGACGTCGGCGCCAACTGAGCCCGCGCAGAAGCATCTCCCCAGCTTTCAAAGAAAGCTGCATGCATGGTCCCTTTCCTGCCCTAGGGTGCATGCCATCTTGTTCAGTCTCCTTTTTCCCGTGAGTCCAGCAGACATGAGCCAGATTCTTCGGAAAAAGTTTATTTTTTTCTCTTCGAGTTAATTCTCTCTCTTCGGCCACGACCGGTCCTTTTCCAGCCCCCGAGTTCACTTGCCTCAGCACCACGTCCAATAATTTTTCTATAACCAACAAACCCAACTGCTGTCTCTGTTTACTCGGTCCCAACCACAACCCGGAGACTTGCGGGTCCTGCAAAAGGCTGACCCCCAAAG
The DNA here is from genome assembly GCA_033557465.1 of Ichthyophis bannanicus. Lineage (NCBI taxonomy): Eukaryota > Metazoa > Chordata > Amphibia > Gymnophiona > Ichthyophiidae > Ichthyophis > Ichthyophis bannanicus. Next base: position 155,877,947 of record CM066031.1, read on the forward strand.
CAGTCAAAAGCAGGCAGGAGAAGCACAACCGGATGTTCAGGTCACACTCTGCCTCTGAAAGCCCTTCCAGGGCCAAGTTTGAGACCCCGGGATCGCGCAGTGACTCCGTGGCCACCAGTCGGGGCTGCAAGTCCTATGAATAGGTAATCCCCGATCCAGATCCCGAAGCCTTGGTGAAAGTGGGTAAGTCCTGGGCCAGTTCCTTGAGCCCCTGGAGGAGGACAGAGGTGTCTGAGTAGGGGTGGCTGCCAAAAGACTTCCCTGGAAGGTCTCAATGGACCCGGCGATCTGCCCCAGGTCCCTGCAGCCATCCCCACCAGGGACTCTCCTTCTCCACCAAACACTGGATGAGATACCCTCGGCATCCAAGCCAACTGCTGTGACCCCATCCAGGCTGGAGACTAGGATGGAAGCCCTGGATCGCAGCTTCTCTGCCTTCTTGGCCACTCAGCAGGTAGCGCTGTCCTGCTCTGCCGATTCATCTGCCAAAAACAATGGGACCTCAACCTCAAGAACTTCCCCCGGCATTAAGTTGATCCCCTGGAGCTCCCTCGCCCGAGCTGATCACACAACAGAGGTCACGTTCCTGGTTCCATTCCACAGGACTCCGATTATCCCTGACCAGCGACAGCGGCTTTGGCCACACCGCCGAAGCCTATGAGCCTCTGACCCTGACATGGGTCCATTTGATCATAGAGTCCATCTCCGACAATTCTGACTGGGAATCCGAGGATGATATTTCCCTGGACACCCGGAGGCATCAAGACCTTCCATCGGACCTGTCCCCACCAGGGGTCCAGCATCAGTCCCCACCTGAGGACAAGGCCTTCCTCGACTTCGAATGGGACATGGCCAAAGCTCTGGCATTCACCACCAAAACGGTAGAGGACTCTCGGTTGGAGGATCTCGAGATCCTCTAATTTGACTCCCCCCCTGAAGGAGTCCCTATCAGTGCCAGTCCTGATGATCCTCAAGAGGCTGCTCATCCATATGTGGGAGACACTGGCTAAAAAGGTACCCACTGTTAATAGCCGGTTCTACCTTATGTATAAGGCCTGCCTGAGCCTGGGCTTCTGCAGGAGCCAATTATCACACAACTCCATGGTGATCAAGTCAGCTATGCGTCAGCTCCAAAGCCAAAAGATGCACTCCTCGATGCCACCTGGCATGGAGGCCCAGAGCCTCGATGCTCTCGGCAGAAAATGCTACCAGGGCTCCATGCTGGGCTGCTGGAATGTTCCTCCGGGACACCATGAAGGAGCTAAAGGGCTACTTCTCCGGCCTCTCCAGGGAACCCCTCCAGAGGTTCCAGACACTGGCCAAAACTGCCATTGATTGTTTGAAATTTATCACCCAGGCCACCTACGATGACTTCGAGGCCATGGCCTGGGTTGCCGGCACCTATATCGGCACCAGAGATAGACTTGGCTCCAATCCTCCAACCTCAAGCAATGGATCCAGGAAAAGCTCCTGGAAATCCCCTGCCTGGGAGAGAACCTCTTTGGCAAGGCCATGGCAGATAAAGCCACGGAACTCGAGACCGAATACTTGACAAGGACCTGGCTCTTGAAGAAAACTTCCTCAGACCCCAAGTGTAAGGCCCCTGGGATCCCGGAGCTACCAACAATACCAGGCCCCACAGACCTCTCAGCAGGTTCCTCGAGGACCTGGGCAATGACCTCACAAGCAAAAAGGCCCAAAGGCCCCAGGCCCAGCTAGGGCCAAGCCTCTGACTTGCTGGGCATAGCCTCTTCCCCCTCCAGGAGATCAGCATCCCACGGAGAGAATGTCTGGCCCACTTTGTCCACCGGTGTTCAACCATCACCACAGACACCTGGGCACTCCAGGTTGTCAGAAAGGGCTACCTTCTCCACCTGGACCAGATGCCCCTTCCTTTCTTCCCGGGAGAGCCCCCCAGGACTCCCCTGCATCAGTCCCTGCTACTGCAGGAATTTACAGGTGTTCTCAAAAACATGGTTGTGGAACCAGTGTCCCATCAACAACAGGGCAAGGGGTTCTACTCAAGGTACTTCCTCATCCCCAAAAAGACAGAAGGCAAGGCCCATTCTAGACCTGAGAGACCTAAACAAGTTCCTGTTGCGGGAGAAGTTCAAGATGCTCCCCCTTAGAACCTTGCTGCCATACCTCCAGCAGGGAGACTGGCTATGCTCCTTGGACTTAAAGGATGCGTATACCTACATCCTCATCCATCCCAGGCACAGACAGTATTTCAGGTTCATGGTCGGGGGTGACCACTTCCAATAAAGGGTTCTACCCTTTGAGCTCACCTCTGCACCCAGAGTCTTCACAAATTGCCTGGCAGTGTGGCGGCCTACCTACTCCTCCAAGGATTCTTCATCTTCCCCTACATAGATGAATGGCTCATCAGAGGGGACACAGCCACCAAGGTGCAACAGGCTACAGGCCGCACCATCGGGTGTCCTGAAATACCTGGGGGTCATGATAAACCACCCCAAGCTCCACCTCACCCCAACACAGAGCTTGGAGTTCATTGGGGCACACCTAGATACCTTTCAGGTGAAGGTCTTCCTGCCCAACAACAGGGCCAGACTGCTCATGGCCCTGCCGCAAAAGTCCAGGGCAGATGCCCCATGCCGGCACGTGACATGCTCCGTCTGCTCAGCCACATGGCCTTGATGGTACATGTCACACCGAATGTCCGCCTTGGACGCAGGCCACCAGCCGCCTCCGGACAAGGTCTACATGACCCACCCTCTGGTGAAATCACTTTGCTGGTGACAGACCCCCCAACACCTGAGGGCAGGCATGCCTTTCCAATCCTCCACTCCTCAGTAGGTCCTCACCACGGATGCCTCATTTGCTGGGTTGGAGAGTCCACTGCGGAAATCTCCACACACAGGGCACCTGGTCCTGGGCCGAAGTCCAGCAACAGATCAACTTCTTGGAGTTCAGGGCCATATTCCTGGTGCTCAACGCCTTCCACCACCGTCTCCAGCAGCAGCCAATGCTCATCCAGACAGACAACCAAGTGGTGATGCTCTACGTGAACAAACAGGGAGGCCTCCTATGCCCTCTGCTCATAAGCAATTGGCCAGGGGGTGCTCCCGAAAGTGGTCTACCTGCCAGGCCAAGACAATGTCCTTGCGGACAGCTAAGCAGAGTCCTGTAACTGCACGAATGTCGGCCAGACCCCAGAATAACCCACAGGCTATTCCGGCTCTGGGGGATCCTCACCAGCTCAGCAAATGCCCAGCTGACCCGCTTCTGCCCTCACCCACCTCACCCATCCCGGGTAGCAGCAAATGCTCTTCTAATCTTGTGGTCAGAACATCTTCTATACGCCTTCCCACCCACACCGCTGGTCACCAAGACCCTAATCCTGGCATCCCCCTGATGGCTCAGGCAGCCGTGGTTACCATGGCTGCTCTACCTAGCGACGGAACACCCAGTCCCTTTTGGAAACTCCCCAGGGCTGCTGGCTCAGGAGGAGGGTTCCCTCCTTCACCCCAACCTGGGGTCTCTGGCATTAACAGCGTGGCTGCTGAATGAGTAGCCTTAGTTCCCTTTAACCTCTCGGAGGAGGTGGAGGAGGTCCTGCTGGCCCCCCCACAAATCTTCCACAAGATGTGCTTATGCTTTCAAGTGGTGGAGATTCTCCGTATGGTGCTTGGAGAAATGGGCAGACCCTTTCTGCACAGTGCAGCTAGTCCTGCAATACCTGCTGCACCTCTCCCATGCCAGACTCAAGTCAAACTCAGTCAAGGTGAACCTGTGTGCCCTTTCAGCACACCACCACCCTATCAAGGGCAAGCCTATCCCAGCATACCCCTTGTCACCTGCTTCCTGTAGAGTCTACTGTTCTCCAAGCCCCCAATCCACCTGCCACCTGTGGAATGGGACCTTAACGTAGTGCTGACATGGCTCACCCGGCTGCCATTTGAGCCCCTAGTCACCTGCGGTACCTCTCCTGGAAGGTCGCCTTCCTGGTAGCGCTCACCTCTACTCGCAGGGTCATGAGCTCCAGGCTCTGGTGGCGGAGCCATCATATATGAGGTTCTATAAGAACAGGGTTGTGCTTTGCAAGCACCCCGAAGGTGGTCTCCTCCTTCTATACCTCAATCAGGAGGTCGTGCTCCCCACCTTCTTTCCATGGACTCACGCCAGCAATACGGAGGCTATACTTCATATTTTGGACTATAAGAGTGCCCTGTCCTTCTACCTGCAGCGTACAGCTGGCTGGGGAAGGCTGTGACCAAGTGGACTCTGTCTACCTGGGTTGTGGACTGCATTGCCCTCTCCTATGAAGAGCCTGAGCTTATGCTGGAGCGCTGAGTCACAGCTCACAGTGTCAGGGCTTTCGCGACCTCTGTTGCACTCTGTCCCAATGACAGACATCTGCCAGGCCGCCACCTGGTCTTCAGTCCACACCTTAGCAGTTCAGTACTGCCTGGAGAGTGAGTCACAATGGGACAGGGCCTTCAGCCAGGCCGTACTCTGTCATCTTTTTGTTGTTTACGCAACTCCGACCCTTCTGTGTTCAGGCTACTGGAATTATGGTTCTCCCTGGACACTGGGGTCCTTTCAGAGTCTGTCTTTCGGACTCACCGGCTACTACTCATGTCTTGACCATATCTTTTCTACAGGTTGTCGATAGCCTGTAGTTAGGGAGTCCCATATGTGAGGACTGACTTCCTGCTTGTTCCTGGAGAAAGCGTAGTTACTCACCTATAACTCTCCAGGGACAGCAGTAATCAGTCCTCACAAACCTCCCTCCTCCCCATAGAGTTGCCTTAACTATACCAACTTGGTTTTTGCTGTCTTAGCTACGTCATATGACTGAGCAAGATGGCACCCTTGGGCGAGAAGGGGACTACACATGTGTGGTGGCATCTCCCAAAGGCTTTCTTTGAAAGCTGGTCAGATGCTTCTGTGCGGGCACAGACATCACCCATATGTGAGGACTGATTCCTGCTGTCCCTGGAGAACATCTGTTACGGGCGAGTAACTATGCTTTTCCCTGTCTCCAGAGGGCTTACAATCTAAGTTTGTAACTGAGGCAATGAAGGGTTAAGTGACTTGCCAAAAGTCACAAGGAGTGCCAGTGGGATTTGAACCCTGGTCTCTCTGGTCACTAGGGCTGCAAAGATATATATATAAAAAGAAAAAAAGAAAAATAATAACTATATACTAAAGAGAATTATCATTGCATATTCCATTATTATTATTATTATTATTAAACACTTATTAAGCACTACTAGGCATATGTAGTGCTGTACAAACACAGATAAAGACAGTCCCTACTCATTCGAGCTTACAATCTAATTTAGATAAACAAGACTAAATTGGAAGTGGATAGAATTGGGAAGGGTAAAGAGACACAAGGAGCAAGGGATCAGGATCCAAAGACAGCTTCAAAGAGGTGCGCCTTCAGCAAAGATTTGAAGAGGGACGGAGATGTAGCCTGTCGGATAGACTCAGGCAGTTTGTTCCAGGCATAAGGAGCAGCGAGGTGAAAGGACCGAAGTCTGGCGTTAGCAGTGGAAGAGAAGAGCAGAGAATCTGACATCTTATAATTAGGCAGGTGCAAATAATTAAAGACGACATAGGGGAAATGTTTATTAAAGCATGTTGGCTTTCTTCGTGGCTCTAAAGCGGGTTTATCATGCCGTGAAGACACCTAATGTGGGAGAAATGCAGTTACCATGGAAACATTTCATGGTAGCTGCATTTCGCACGGTGGCTTCCTCAATGAGCTAGATGTAGGCGGTCCGATTCGGTGCAGCACCGAAGGCATTGACATCTTGCGGTGGCTGCATACTTTTGCTGACACGGTGGATCCAGCTCTCTCTACCTTGATAGATGGCGTTAGCTGCATCTGCAGAGCTGCCACCCTGCGATCCCAGCGTCTTCTCCCCCGGTATGTGCAGGGAAAGCCCCCTGCACCTACTGCAACACTTTGGCTGCTACCGCAGGGCTTTTGCCACTAACGCCCAGCCTTACCTACTAAAGTGCAGTAGGCTTTTGCAAACAGAGCCCTTACATGAAGGTGAACCTTTCCCAGTAAGAAACAATTGTACATGAGGTGGAGCCATAAAGAAATAGGTATTCCCCTGATGCTTGATATCACACCTGTAGGGTTATTTCTAAATGACACCCCCCTCCCCACTGCAATCACCTGAGGTTTTAGCTGTAAAAAGGCCTCCTCCTAACCTCTCATGGCCTTAGACACATCTGGGGACATGCTCACTTTTTAGCCACAAAATATCTTTAAACTTAAAAGTAATTTTTAAACAAAGATTTGCCCATCGTTAAACACAAAACTACAATTAATGTGAACTAGTAGCGATATCATCTCTGGAAGATTCCAAGAAAGCAGAAAGATCCAAACTATCCTGACTCTAAAGTGTCCGAAGCACCCTCTTTCTCATTTTCTCTACCCCCCCCCCCATGGTAATTAAAACATCTTAGATATCCCTATTCTTTCTGGTTTCTCGATCTTATCCTCTTTTAAATAAAGTTTCCATAGCTCGATTGCTAGCAAAAAAACTTTTGTCCTGGGGAACTTCAACAATCTCAAGTTCTTAAGTCTTTGCCATGTTCTCAATAGCCTCCAACATCTGATGTAAAATCAGATCTTTTTAATAAATGTTGCATTGGATCCTTGCATAGGGCAGCCTGGGCTCTCAAACCCTCATACTGTTGTTCTACTATACTAATCCTGCTTTCATGTTCTCCCAGTTTAGCCAGAGACTGTCTTATAAAAAGAGCTGTAGAAGAGAATTTATGTTTATTTAATTATAAATGTATTTGCTTTCTCACTACATTCTGAGGCGAGGTCCAATAAGCATAAATATTTCCAAATATAACATATAAAGACATCATAACACATTGCTCTGACATCTAAGAGGTAACAAATTTACATATAACAAATACAAAAACACATCACAATTGAATAGTTGTGCGAAACTCATAATAGACTATTATTAGACAAAGGAAGACATGCTATACTGAGGTAATTAAATTTATCAGTGGTCTTTGATCTCCTATATCATCATGATCTTCTTTTGTCGAGACTGAGTGAACTGGAATTATCAGGGACAATTTTGTGTTTTGGTGAATTTTTATGTTGCTTTTATAAAGTTAAGAAGAAGAATATTTTATCTAGAGCTTGGCAATCTGTTTGTGGAGTCACTCAGTGTTTAAAAACAATTGGGGACAAAAGACAAACTATTTATGAATTCAATTCAATTTCATTTTGAAAGACTCCTTCTATCCAAGCAAGGACTGTTAATCATCCAGGAAATCGGTCACAGCTTACCTCAGCAGCACAGGTATAAATAGCTCAACCAGAGCTCTGTGATCCTCAGTCTTGAAGGACAAGAACAGGGGACTGTTACTTCTGGAGAGAGATCTGCAATTGTGAGTATATACTTCTGGGAATTTTCTGAAGGGAATTCTTTCTATTAAAGCTATTTAATCTGTGAACCCACTATTTTTTGTTAAATCAGTCAGGGCCTAGTAGCAGCAGTTTAAGTTTAAATTGAAAACACAGAAGAGAACTTTCTGGTTAAATTTGGAACCCAGCAGAGAGCTTGTAGTTTAAATTTCATAATAAGTTAGAGCCTAGCAGCAGCAAAGAGCTATAATTTAAATCAAATAAGAATATAGCTTACCTCAGTAGCACAGGACAGGGTACTGTGTAGCAGCCCACTTTTAATAAGTGTTATTTCCCTCCATCCCTCCCCACACCCACCCACTCCTGGGATAATCGTAGCTTTATAGGTACTTACACATCTTGGAAGACAGGAGGTGCTCTCAGGTGAAGTTCGTTATCCAAATCAGTCATACACTAAGGACCTGAGATTAATTAAGCTTCAGGTGAACAACGTATATTAAACGTATTAGGTACAGTTTTATTGGTATAAATATCCTTATCTCCCTACATGCCCCATCGTCTGATTCTTCATTTCAGCCTGCCCCCCTCCTGCACAGTTAGCTTCCTTTTTTAGTGATAAGGTAGCATCTTTGAGAGCATCTCTGCCCTCTTGCCCTGCTCCGATTTCCTCCCCCCCTCCCATTCCCTCTCCCCCACCTATTTCGCAGCTTTCTCACTTTTGGGCGTCTTTTGACCCAATCACAGCACCCGAACTCCATCGTCTTATTTCCTCGTCTAAGAAGATCTTCTGTGTACTCGATCCTATTCCTTCTTCGTGGCTTCTTACCCCTTCCCTTGGGCTCCTTCCCTATATTCTCACCATGTTTAACTCTAGTTTGACCACCGGGACTTTTCCTACACTCTGGAAGCACGCTCTAATACACCCCATTCTGAAAAACCCCTCATTAGATCCTCTACTTCCTGCTCCCTATCGTCCTGTCTCTAATCTCCCTTTTCTCTCTAAACTATTGGAGAAATACGTCTTTGCTCAACTCTCCCATCACCTTGCATCCATTAATTTTCTTCACCCTTATCAGTCTGGGTTCCGTCAGGGTCACAGCGTCGAAACTGTCCTTTTGGCTTTCATGAATGCTTTACATGTAGCACATGATCGTGGTGACATCTCGGTGGCGGTTGCTCTGGATCTCTCTGCAGCTTTTGACTTGGTCGATCACTCCCTTCTTCAACGTCTATGGGACGCGGGTCTCTGTAGCACAGTCCACCATTGATTCCACTCTTTTCTCTCTTCTCGGTCTTGCTCGGTTCTCCCTTCCTCATCCTCTACTCCCCCTTCCGATCCCCACCGTCTTCTTTGTGGGGTCCCTCAAGGTTCTGTCCTTGCACCGCTTCTTTTCAACCTCTTCCTAGCCCCTCTTGCTTCCCTAATACAACAGTTTGGCCTCTCTTCTTTCTTCTATGCTGACGACATCCTGTTACTCCATCACACTTCACCCTCCTGCCCTGATCTTACTGCATTGGATTCTTGCCTCTCAGCCATGGCAAACTGGTTAACACTCAACTGCCTTCATCTAAATCTGACCAAGACTATTGCTATTTGGTTCTCTCACGGTGATCCTTCCCCTTCAATAGCCCCCTCTTTCTCTGGCTCCCCTGTACCTTTGGTCTCTACTTTCCGATATCTTGGTGTGCACTTTGATTCCGATCTATCCTTTCATACGCACATTTCTCATATCACCAAAACATCTTTTTTTTTTTCTTCGTCAACTCCGCTCCGTTTGTCCTTTTCTTTCCCCCTCTGCCCTCACCATCCTGGTGCTTTCCCTCGTTATGTCCCGTGTGGATTTTTCCAATTCACTTTTCATCAGTCTTCCCAAATTCCAACTGACTCGTCTTCAACGAATCCAAAATACTGCAGCACGCCTCCTTACACATACCTCCCTCCGTGACCATATCACTCCTCAACTATTTCATCTTCACTGGTTGCCTGTTCCCTTCCGCACCACTTTCAAATTATTAACTCTGGTTCACAAAGCCTTCCATGACAGCACCCCCCAGTACCTATCAGATCTTCTCTACTTTCACTCTCCCAGATATACCCCTCGCTCTTTTCACCTTAACTGTCTCACTTTGCCTTCCCCTTCCCGCGCTCATTTGCAATCCACTCGTTCCTCTGCTTTTTTCTTTACTGGCCCCGCCCTTTGGAATGCTCTCCCCTCCTCCCTCAGTTTAGAACCCCAATACAATGTTTTTAAACAAAACCTCAAGACCCACCTGTTTTCCCTAGCGTTTAATCTTCCCTCTCCTTTTGTGTGACTTCACTATCCCCTATCCTTTTCTCCTTCTGATGTTTCCCCATGTTGTCATGTCTTGTCCTGCCTCCTTTTCCATGCTGTCCTTTTATAAGATTGTACATTTCTTTTCCTTTTCGTTGGCCTTTGGCCTTCTTTTACTGAATTTGTTTTAATTGTACACCGCCTTGGTTATTTTAGAAAGGCGGTTTTTATCAAATAAACATAAACATAACATAAACATAGCAACCCTTAGTAAGTAAAGAACTTAAAGATCTAAACAACAACTTAAAACTAAGATGCAGATAGCAGTCCAGCAGCGAGATGAGGCTTTCCAGTCTTTTGCATTGAGTGTCACATGTATGATTTTCTCCCACTTGGTGAGAGGTCTTACATGTGCACTAGGTGCAAGGAGCTCTTTGCTCTCAGGGAACAAGTCCGTTCTCTAGAGGCTAGAGTAGCAGACTTGGAAAACGTAAGAAAGACAGAGAGGTACATAGACGAGACCTACAGGGATATAGTCCTGAAGTCCCACCTCCAGTCTGGCAGCATCCCTGTTGCCATGAAAGAGGGAGGTCACGTGACAGGAGAGCATCACCCTGGTGTGGCAGGAAGTGATCCTGTAACTAGGACCTGTCCTCCAGGTGATGTAAAACCCTCTCGCACCGAGGAAGTTTCTCCAGGGCCATGTGCCCATGAGGGAAGGGTTAGGACAGCCGTTATAGTTGGTGATTCGATCATTAGGCATGTAGATAGCTGGGTGGCTGGTGGACGTGAGGATCGCCTGGTAACATGCCTGCCTGGTGCAAAGGTAGCCGACCTCACGCGCCACCTAGATAAGGTCTTAGATAGTGCTGGGGAGGAGTCTGCTGTCTTGGTACATGTCTGTACCAATGACATAAGAAAATGTAGTAGGGAGGTTCTGGAGGCTAAATTTAGGCTTTTAGGTAGGAAGTTGAAATCCAGAACTTCCAGGGTAGCGTTCTCCGAAATGCTTCCCATTTCACGTGCAGGACCCAAACAGCAGGCAGAGCTCCGGAGTCTCAATGCGTGGATGAGACAATGGTGCAGAGATGAGGGGTTTGGATTTGTTAGGAACTGGTGTACATTCTGGGGAAAGGAGGGGCTCTTCCGAAGGGATGGGCTTCACCTTAACCAGGATGGAACCAGGCTGCTGGCATTAACCTTTAAAAAGGAGATAGAGCAGCTTTTAAACTAGATAATAGGGGAAAGCCGACAGCTGCCCAAGAGCGGATGGTTCGGAAGAATGTATCCTTGAAGGATACTGCCAAAAGCAGAGAGGTTCCAGAAAAGAGTAAAGTAGCCCAAATGCCCTCGAGTATGGAGCAGACAGAGCTTAAAGATCCCAAATTACCCATGTCTACCAATAGCCAAATTAATATGAATAAAATACAGTCTCTAAAATGCTTGTATGCAAATGCTAGAAGTCTAAAAAATAAGATGGGAGAGTTAGAATATATAGCACTAAATGAGAGGTTAGATATGAATGGAATATCAGAGACATGGTGGAAGGAGGACAACCAGTGAGACACTGTGATACCTGGGTACAAACTATATTGTAATGATAGAGCTGATCAAATTGGTGGAGGTGTTGCGCTCTATGTTAGAGAGGGCATTGAGTCAGAAAGGATTAAAGTTTTGCAGGAAACAAAATTTGATGTAGAATCTCTATGGATTGAAATTCCATGTAAAAAGGGGAAGGCGATGGCAGTGGGGGTGTACTATCGACCGCCTGGCCAGAATAAACAAATGGATGATGAAATGCTCAAAGAAATCAAGGAAGCTAACAAAGTTACAGCTCGGTAATAATAATGGGTGATTTCAATTACCCCGGTATCGACTGGGTCAGTGTCACTGCAGGATATGCTAGGGAGATAAAGTTCCTAGATGACATAAATGACTGCTTCTTGGAGCAGCTGATTCATGAACCGACCAGAGGGGAAGCCATATTAGACCTAGTCCTTAGTGGAACACCAGATTTAGTGCAAGAGATAAGGGTGTTGGGGTCACTTGGCAATAGTGATCATAGCATGATCGCCTTTGATTTAATTAGTGGAGGAGGGATAGTAAGGAAATCCACAGTGCTACCTTTTAACTTTCGAAAGGGAGACTATGATAAAATGAGGAAAATAGTTAAGAAAAAACTAAAAGGAGCAGTTGCAAAGGTTAAAGACTTACATCAAGCTTGGGTGTTGTTGAAAAATACTATCTTGGAAGCCCAGACCAGCTGTATTCCACGCTTTAAGAAAAGTGGAAGGAAGTCCAAAAAACTGCTATCATGGTTTAAAGGTGAGATCAGAGAGGCTGTTGTGGCCAAAAAAGCATCTTTTAGGAAATGGAAAAAAGAGCCAAACGACAAAACCTGGAAACAGCACAAGCACTGGCAGGTAAAATGCAAGGCATTGATAAAGAAGGCAAAGGGAGAATTTGAGAAGAAGCTTGCTGCGGAAGCAAAAACGCGAAATAAAGATTTTTTCAAGTACATTCGTAGCAAAAAACCTGTGAGAGAGTTGGTTGGACCATTAAATGATAGAAGAGTTAAAGGGGCACTAAGAGGCGACAAGGCGATAGCGGAGAGACTGAATGAATTCTTTGCTTCAGTCTTTACTGAGGAAGATGTAAGGATGTTACCCATGACTGAAGTGGTATTTAAAGGTGCGGAAGAATTGAAGGAAATATCGATACATTGGGAAGATGTATTACAACTATTAGATAAACTGAAGAGTAGCAAATCACCTGGGCCGGATGGTATACACGCTGAAAGAACTGAAATATGAGATTGCAGACCTGCTATTAGTAATCTGTGCACTATCATTAAAATCATCTCTAATACCTGAAGATTGGAGGATCGCCAATGTAACACCAATTTTTAAAAAGGGTCCCAGGGGTGATCCGGGAAACTACAGACCGGTGAGTCTCACGTCAGTACCTGGAAAAATAGTAGAAACCATCATAAAGAATAAAATTACTCAGCATGTAGATAGTCATGGCCTAATGGGAGACAGCCAACATGGATTTAGACAAGGAAGATCTTGTCTTACTAATCTGTTATGTTTTTTTGAAAGTGTGAATAATCAGGTGGACAAAGGTAAGTCGGTTGATATAGTGTATCTGGACTTTCAGAAAGTCTTTGACAAGGTCCCTCATCAGAGACTTTTGGCAAAACTAAAGAGTCATGGGATAGGAGGCAATGTACTACTGTGGATCAGGAACTGGTTAAAAGATAGAAAGCAGAGGGTTGGGCTAAATGGCCAATTTTCCCAATGGAGAAAGGTGAATACTTGTGTACCCCAGGGATCTGTGCTGGGTCCACTGCTTTTTGACATATTCATAAATGATCTGGAAAGTGGAATAACGAGTGAGGTTATCAAATTTGCAGATGACACAAAACTATTTAAAGTTGTTAAAACCCAAGAGGATTGTGGAAAATTGCAAGAGGATCTTGATAAATTGGAAGACTGGGCATCAAAACGGCAGATGAAATTTAATGTGGACAAGTGCAAAGTTATGCACATAGAGACGAACAACCCAAACTATGGTTACATAATGCAAGGTTCCACATTAGGAACCACCACCCAGGAAAAAGATTTAGGCGTCATTGTGGATAACATTTTAAAACCCTCGTCCCAGTGTGCAGTGGCAGCCAAGAGAGCAAATAGAGTGCTAGGTATCATAAGGAAAGGAATGGAAAATAAAACAAAAGATATTATAATGCCTCTATACCGTTCCATGGTGAGACCGCACCTTGAATATTGTGTGCAATTCTGTTCGCCATATCTTAAAAAGGATATAGCGTTATTAGAAAAGGTTCAGAGAAGAGCCACCAAAATGGTAAAGGGGATGGAAGGATACTCCTATGAAGAAAGGCTAAAAAGGTTAGGGCTCTTTAACCTGGAAAAGAGATGGCTGAGGGGAGATATGATAGAAGTCTATAAATTAATGAACGGAGTGGAACGGGTAAACGTAGATCGATTGTTTACGTTATCAGAATATAGAAAGACTAGGGGACATGCAATGAAGCTACAGGGTAAACTATTTAAGACTAATAAAAAAAAGCACAGTTACTTACCTGTAACAGGTGATCTCTGGGAACAGCAGGAATAAGTCTTCACATATGGGTACATCGGTACCGACGGAGCCTGCGCAGGAACGCTCCCCAGCTTCCCAAAAAAGGAAAGCTTTTGGGAGCATCCCACAGCGCCTGCGCGCTGCCTTCCCGCCTTTCCTAACCGCCTCTCCCCAGTTCGAGTTTTAAAGCCGAGACAAAGAGAGAGAGAGGAAAGGAAAGAAAGATAGAGAGATACAACTCCTAGGGGAGGTGGGTGGGTTGTGAAGACTTATTCCTGCTGTTCCCAGAGATCACCTGTTACAGGTAAGTAACTGTGCTATCTCCAGGAACAAGCAGGAATGAGTCTTTACATATGGGGACTCCCTAGCTAAAGATGCCTGGGAGATCCCCAAGGTTATGAGACCCTGGAAAGGGCTCTACCTCCTCCTATGGATCTCAGGCATCCATCCAGGGAAGGAGGGCAGGAGTTGATTAAGAATGGAACAGGTGTTTGAGAACAGCCTGACCAAACAAGGCATCCCGGCGGGAGTCCTTGTCCAAGCAGTAATGGGCTGTGAAGGTATGAACCGAGGCCCAGGTGGCCGCTCGACAGATCTGGTCGATGGACACAGAATTTAGATGAGCCATAGAGGCTGCCATGGCCCTCACATTATGAGTTGTGACATGGCTCTCCAGAGAAAGGTTTTTACTCTGGTAGGCAAAAGAAATACACTGAGCAATCCAATTGGACAGTATCCTTTTAGAGACTGGAAGTCCCAAATGAGAGGGATCAAAAGCAACAAAGAGCTGGGAAGACTTTCTATGTTGCTGTGTCCTTTGTAAGTAAAAGGCGAGAGCTCTTTTACAATCCAGAGTATGAAGATTCCTCTCTGCACTTGATGCATGAGGAGCTGGAAAAAAGACAGGTAAATACATCTCTTGATTAAGATGAAAAGGTGAGACCACTTTAGGCATAAAGTGTGGATTGGTCCTAAGGACTACCTTATCATGATGGAATCTTGTATAAGGTGGATTAGCCACTAAGGCCTGCAGTTCACTGATGCGGTGAGCTGAGGTGACTGCAATGAGGAAAATAACCTTCCAGGAAAGAAATTTCAAGGAGGTGGTGGCTAAGGGTTCAAAAGGTGGCTTCATAAGCTGACCAAGAACCAGATTTAAGTCCCATGCCACCGGAGGAGGCCTAATGGGAGGTTTTGTTAAGAGTTAGGCCTCTCATGAATCTTGCAATAAGAGGATGAGAGAAAATAGGCTGTCCATTGATAGGCTTAAGGGATGCTGCAATAGCACTCAAATGGACCCTTACTGAATTCGTCTTAAGGCCTGCATTGGAAAGATGCAGGAGATATTCCAATAGAGAATTCAAAGGTAGTGCTAGAGGGTCAAGACCCTTTTCAGTACACCAAATGGAAAACCTTTTCCATTTAAAAGCACAGGAACATCTAGTAGAAGGTTTTCTGGAAGCATAGAGGATATCCTTCACTTGTTGAGAACGATTCCAGCCTTGAAGGTCTAGGCCTTCAGTAACCAAGCTCTGAGGTGAAGGAACTTGGGGTTTGGGTGCCACAAAGTCCCCTCCTCCTGGGACAGAAGGTCTGGAGCAGGGAGGGGGCTTGGGAGAGATGCAGAAGTAGAGGGTACCACACTTGGCGTGGCCAGCGTGGAGCTATGAGGATCATAGATCCTTGATCCCTCTGGAGT
Source organism: Ichthyophis bannanicus (assembly GCA_033557465.1). NCBI lineage: Eukaryota > Metazoa > Chordata > Amphibia > Gymnophiona > Ichthyophiidae > Ichthyophis > Ichthyophis bannanicus. The sequence goes on from CM066031.1 coordinate 155,893,401, forward strand.
TTGAACAGAGTCTTGGGAATCAAGGGAATGGGTGGAAAGGCATACAGGAAGCCTTGACCCTAATGAAGGAGGAAGGCATCCTTGGCCTGAACTCCTTGACACGGAATTCTGGAACAGAACCGGGGAAGTTTGGCATTCCACGGACTTGCAAAGAGGTCTATGTCCGGGGTTCCCCATTCTTGGAAGATTCTGAGTACCTGATCCATGTGCAGGGATCATTCATGTGGAAGCAGAACTCGACTGAGTCTGTCTGCCCAAGAGTTTTGAATTCCTGGGAGGTATACGGCCATGAGATGGATTTGATGCTCTCTGGCGAAGGCCCACAATCTTAAAGCTTCGTTGCAAAGCGACAGAGAGCCAGTTCCTCATGCAGGACGGTTTTCTACATGATATGTTAGCACTTGAAACAGGGTGTTCAACCCGAAACGTGCACGTCGTGCTTCAGTTTTTCAAATCAGCTATGTATTGAAAAAATGCTTTTGAAAATAATGATGGAGTTTTAAAAAAAAAAACGATTAAACAGGATATAACCGAGTGGAGAACATGGTTTTCAGTCTATGTCTCTTTCCGGTGTTATCCAACAAAAAAAGTTGAGAAAGTTTCACGAGGGTTTAATGATATATGTTTTGGAGAGATTGTTTTGGTATCACTAATTTGGGGCTTTTTGTTAAGGTATTGAGGGGAGTCAGTGTGCAATGCTTTATGAGTAAGTATGAGGAGCTTGTAATGAAAGCGGAAATTGAGTGGGAGCCAGTGTAATTGAAGAAGCAAGGGAGAGCCGTGATCGCGAGGGGAGGAGTAGGTGAGCAGACGTGGGGCCGTATTTTGAACCAGTTGGAGAAGTTGATATTGAGGAAGGCCCGCTAAAACTGTATTGCAGTAGTCCAGTCTTGAGAGAACTAGGGAGACAACTAAGGAGGTGAGAGAGGAGGAAGGGAGGAAGGGGCGGACAGCTTGGATTTGACACAGAAAAAAGAAAGACCGATGGATGAGTGAAGAAATGTGGTGATGAAATGAAAGAGAGGAATCAAGAGTGACTCCAAGGTAACGGAGGGAAGAGACCAAGGGAATAGGAGTAGAGAGAAAGAGAGGAGAGCAGGAAGGTGGTGGCGTGTTAAAGGAAATCCAAAGCGCAGCAGATTTGGAGGGATTCACGTGGAGAAAGTTATCACTGATCCATGAAGCGACACGGGTGAGACAAAGATTGAGGGCAGAGAGGTCTGGTGAGAGGGAACTGGTGTGGTGGACAAGAAGAATATCATCGGCATAGAAGTAACCAGAGATCCCTGACTGTTGCACAACGAGTGCTAACGGGGCGAGAAAAATGTTAAAAAGAAGAGGAGCGAGAACTGAACCCTGGGGAACCCCACACAGAAAGGGTAGGGGGAGAAGTGGTTGAGCTGGTTTTACTGAAAAAGTGCGGGAGGTGAGAAAAGACTGAAACCAGGCAAGGACAGACCCACAGATCCCAATGTCAGCCAGCCGAGTTAGGAGGGAACAATGATCTACGATGTCAAAGGCAGAGGAGAGATCTAAAGTCACCACAAGGGAGAGATCACCTCGATCGTGGGCTTGATGGACTTCGCTTAGAAGGGAGGTAAGAATAGTTTCAGTGCTGTGACCTGTACAAAACCCGAATTGACGTGGGTGGAGAGAGAGAGTAGAATCCAGATGTGCAGAGAGCTGAGCAAACACCAGTTTTTCCAGAGATTTAGACAGGAAGGGAAGGTTTGATACAGGACACCAGCTAGCTGGGATGGAAGGATCCAGAGAAGGGTTTTTAAGGAGCGGATGGATAAGGGCATGTTTCCAGGCTATGGCAATCATTTCATGGTATAAAGCTTGGGCAGTACGGAAAGCAGTGAGAGAGAGCAAGGGGTGGGATGTTTACGCCATGCTCGCTCTGCACGACGGAGATGTGTCCGTTGAAGGTAAAGACCGGGGTGAAACCATGGATGGTGGGACTGAGGATGAGACGGGGGGGGGGGGGGGAGGGCAAGAAGGGGAGCCTGCTGATACAGTGTGGTGGTGAGAGTGGAAGTCCAAAGATCAATTTGTTCATCCACAGAAAGCGAAAAGAAGGTGGAAGAAAAGAGGGAATCGGCGGAGGGAAATTGTTGACGAGTCAGAGGAGTAATGTGACGTTTGAGCCTAGGAGGGGGTAGATGGGAACGGGAAGTTGGTACATGAGGGAATGGGGGTGTAATAGAGAAGAAAAGGCAGGAGTGGTCAGACCAAGGCAAAGAGAGCGTGGAAATGCAGTCTGGAAAGACTGTAGAAGCTTCAGGAGCAAAAATCAGATCTAAAGTGTGCCCAGCAGAATGTGTAGGACACGAAACGTGCTGCACGAAGGAAAGGTCATCTAATAAGGATAACAGAACCCGGTCCTTTGGTCGGCAAGGGGATTCATAATGTATGTAAAAATCACCAAGAATGACAAGATGCGGGAACAGAAAAGGGGCCTCAGAGAATGAACTTAAGAGAGTTTCCCCAAAGGTCCGTGCACATAGATGGGGGGGGCATAGATAAGGAGGAAAGATGTAGAGGGTGTTGGACCATAATGGACGAGGAGAACCTCGGGGGAGATGGCAGAAGTAAAGCAGAGAGAAGACCGATAAATGACTACCACACCTAGACCACTGCGGTTGCGACGGGGCTGGTGAAGAGCAGAGTAGCCAAGTGGAAGGCAGCGATGGAGGACGACATCCTCGCCCTTCCGGAGCCATGTCTCCGTGCGGAAGAGGGCATCTAAAGTATTTTGCGTGCAAAAGAACAAAGCAAACAGTTCCAGAGTGAGGGCCCTGGACTGGTCTAGCAGGTCTCAAGGAAAGGACATTACCTGGTAAGTAAAATGTCGCTTTCCATATCATCCTGCTAGACTAGTCCAGACAAGTGGGATGTACCAAAGCTATGCCTCCACTGGGCGGAAAGAAAACACAGTTGCTCGCAAAACCTTAGAGACAAAGGCTGTGTCCACCCAAGCATGGGCATCCAAGTGGAAATGCTGGACAAAAGTGGAAAGTCATGCCTAAGTTGCTACCCTACAAATGTCTGCAGGTGTTATGGAGCTCTGCTCCGCCCACAAGGATGTGTGTGCTTGGGTGGAATGGGCGTGCAAACCTTCCAGAAACTGCCAGTTCTACATAAGATATGCAGAGGTAGTGGCCTCCTTAATCCAGCACCCCAAAGTAGACTTAGCCACCACGTTAACCTTGCATGGACCAACAAACAGCACAAAAAGATGGTCTGAATTACGAAAGGAATTTATAATCTCCAAGTACCGTAAAAGCACCCTCTGGACATCCACAAAGCGAAGATCCTTATTCTTCCCCAGACACTGCTCCCTAGAGAAGGAGGGCAGGCAGACCACCTGGTTCACATGAAAGGGAGAAATCACCTTAGGCATGAAGGAAGGCACAGGCCAAATGGAAACAGCCTTCTTTGAAAAAAGACAGATAAGGATCTCGGAAATCCAGAGCCTGCAGTTCAGAAACCTGCCTTGCAGAAGAAATAGTGACCAAGAAAAAACAGTCTTAAATGCCAAATCCTTCAAAGTAGCATGTTTCAACAGCTCAAAGGGCTCCGACATCAGGGCCCTGAGCACCAGACCCCGATCCCAGAAAGGGACCACAAAATGGAGGGGAGGATGCAGAGGCCGAATCCCCTGAAGAAAGTGCGAAACACTGGGTGTAAGGCTAGCGACTTAACAGCCACCGGACCTGACCTCTGAAACAGGCCAAAGCTGCCACCTGAACCTTCAGAGAGCTAAGAGAGGCCCTTTTCAAGACCTTGCAGAAAGGCCAGAAGGACGGCACCTTGGCTGCCTCAGGGACCAGCTGCCGTGCATCACACCATTGCTCAAAAAAGTCGACCTCCTCTAGGGCTCCGAGCATAGTGGAAACCACTGCCAGAGAGTGGCCCTTACACGTTAGCCATCTCCTTTCAAAACCAAGCCGAAAGCAATAAGGGAGCTGGGTCTTCTAAGATGATCTGTCCCTGATGCAATAGCCCCAAAACGGAGGCAAATAAAGAGGTGGTGCTTGCAGGAGCCGCATCAGATCTCTGAAACATGCTCTCCTCAGCCAATCTGGCGCTACCAGAACAATCCTTCACCGGGTGGTGCTCTATATTCTGAATCACATGCCCCACCAAGGGCCATGGAAGAAACACATACAGCAGGTGCAGACATGGCCAAGGCTGAGTCAGGGTGTTGACGCAGTCAGACAGTCTCCGTGCGGTGACTGAAGAAACAGCCCACTTTGGCATTGGAACGGGTTGCCATCAGATCCATCATGGGGCAACCCTATTGGCATAGAATCATCTGAAACACCTGACTCAACTCCCACTCTCCTGGATTCAGAGAGTGCCGGCTGAGAAAGTCTGCTTCCACAGTGTCTGCCCAAGCAATGTGCTGAGCAGACAAGCTAGGTGGTTCTTCTCCACCCAGACAAACAGGAGAGTCATCTCCAGGGCCACCCCAGCAGTCCTTCCCAATTGATATAAGCCACTGCTGTGGCATTGTCTGACAACACTCAAACTGCTCAGTCCTCGACCAGAGGGTGGAAACGCAGAAGAGCCAACCTCATGGCCCTCGCCTCTAAGCGGTTGATGGACCACACCACCTCCCTGCAGTTCCAATGGCTCTGGACCATTCGGTCTTGGCAATGGGCTCCCCAGCCCAAGAAACTGGCATCAGTAACAGCTCTAATGTATTTTCGAAGGGCGGTATATCAAGTATCAAAATAAAAATAAAGAAGGATCCATGAGTAATCGTCCAGTGGCATGCCCTTCCTCAAATGACTGGGCTGCTGCCACCACCACGTTGGAGCCACCCAGGCAGAACATGTGCACAGACCACGCGACCATCAGGCACACAATAGTAAAAGACACTGCTAACGCATGCAAAAAAATGGTGGGAAGCCCCCACACCATGCCAACAGTTGCCAGTGGCCCACCCCAAATTGCACCTCAGATGGAAAGAATTGGGAGCCCCCAACAAGGACAATGATGATATCAAGCCTTGGTACTTACCCCATGAGAGCCCCAGGCAGAAATCCATGCTGAGCTCAGCTTTACTCCCCTGAAACGGTTTCTCTACTTTGCAGGCACTGCATTTAAGGTGGTTGGCAGGCAGATTCCTCTGACAGCCTTCTGCAATCTTCGGGAGAGAGCAGGAGAGACAGGATGGAAAGAGGGGATGTTGAGGTTGTGTGAGGTGCTGAACTCTTCCAGATCCTTCCAATTTTCTGGCTGCTAAACAGGCCTTTAACAGGATAAGAGCATGGAGCAGAACCAAATCTCCCTTCCTCGTATGGCTACCGAAAAGACAGTCTATTGGAGCCTCCCATGTCACACTCAAGTGAGAGAGTCACTCTCAAGGTGGTTGTTCACAAGTATTTAAATCAATCTTTTCCTCTCAACTATTCAGATTTTCTTCAGGGTGTAGAAAATCCATCCACCATCTGCTAGAGCAATCAGGGGCAGCTCTATGAGGGGGAGTGAGGCGGTCGCCTCAGGTGGCAAACATTTGGGGGCGGCAAAAAATGCCCCTAAAACAGCCGTCTCACTCTGCCTTTAAAGTTGAATGAAAAAAAAAAGGGTGGACAAGCTGCTGCCGCTGCTGCCCTGGGAGGTCCCGTGCTTGCCTGACCGACCCAAAGCCTGGCGCCCCAGCTCTGCAGAGTCATGAGAAAGAACAGTGTTTCCCTTCTTTCCCGCAGCTCTGTTAAAGTTGAACCCGGTGGCATGCTGAGGGTACAAGACAGTATTTCTTGTCTCGCACAAGAGGGCTGAGGGGAAGACTAACACTGGACATGGGTAGATGGGGGGGGGGGGGTCTAGGACTGGTAATGGGCTGATCGGGGGTTAAGACTGGAAGTGGACTGTGTAGGGGGTTAGGACTTGAGTGGGCTGATGGGGGGGGGAGCTAGCACTGGAAATGGGCTGATGTGAGGGGAAGAGAGAGCTGCTGGCTCTGAAAGAAGACTGGGGACTAGAACTGGAAATGGGCTGATGACAGGAAGGGGAGGATAGAGCTGCTGGCCCTGGAAGAAAACTGGGGGCTAGGGCTACAAATGGGCTGATGTGGGGGATGGGAGAATGGAACTGGAAGGGAGTAGATGCTGAGAGGGGCTGCCAGGGGAAGAAGGGAGCAGGAAAGGAGCTGACACTTGGGGGGGGGGAGGTGGGGGGAGAAAGGGAGCTGACACGGGAGGGGAAGGAGAGGGCTGGAAGGGAGGTGATACCCGAGGATGGTACTGGAGGGGGACTGGAAGGGTGATGACACTAAGGAAGGGAGTAGGGGAATGGAAGGGATCTGACACCTGGGATGGTATTGGAGAGGGACTGGAAGGGAGAAGACACTTGGGGATGAGAATGGTAGGTGGCTGGGTAATGGGGAGGACACTGGAAGTGAGGGGGCCACTGGGGCTGGAAGGGAGCTGACATGTTGGGATGGCACTGGAAGGAGGATGGACAGAGGGTAGGGTGACTGAAAGGGAGCTGACGGGGGGGGGGGGGAGAGGTGGCATTGGGAGTGGAAGTGAGCAGATACCTGCGATAGTATTTGGACTAGAAGGGGCTGGACAGTGAGGAAGGAGGGGGACTGGAAGGGAATGGACACCAGTGGCAGTTGTGGAAACGCAAGGGAGTTGACACTGGAAGGTACTGGGAGGGAGGACTGGAAAGGGGGATGATACTGGGAAGAGTTACTAGGACTGGAAATAGGCCGATAGAAGGAAGGAAGTCAGGAAAACAAAAAGAAGAGATAAAATGCAGATGGACTATAAGCCATAGAAAGAGAGCTAAGAGATGACAGGAAAGCAGAAGCCTCAGATTGGGACCAGCATGATCACAGAATAAAATGGTCAGACAACAAAGGTAGAAAAAATAATTTTATTTCATTTTAGTGATTGGACTTTGCGCTCTCTTTATATTTTACACAGTATGGGGAACTGCATCTCTATCTGATGCTGCACTGCATGCAGAGTCTGGCTTCTTGGGGTTTCAGTTTAATTTTTGTCTACATATTTTTATTTTCACTTTAGGTTGTGGTCACTTATTCTGTACTTGGTGAGGGTCTGGGTTCTGAGTGTGTAACTGAGGCCAGGTGTTGTGTTAACATGGAGTTTATACATAGGGATCTATGCTGTACCGTAGTAATTAGACTTTTTCAGCTTTTCAAACAGGTGTATGGATGTTCTAGGGCCCGCTGCAATATTTATAGTGCTGCTTTTTTCTGGGTAGGCCCCTTGTATGAGTTTTGAAAGTTTATGCTGGTAATAGTATGGTAGATTTGAACTTGTAGATCTTAGGTGACTTTTTAGGGCTTTATATTAGTTCCCAATATGCCTGGTACTGGAGAATGTTTGTTAGTGAGATAACCAGAATCAGATTTTTTAAAAATATATTTGGTTTTGTGGGTGAATGTCCTACTTCTGCTCTTCACCCATTGTCGAGGGAGAGGTTTTCTGTGAATGCAGAATATATATTCAAGAAAAAAAAAGTGAGAACCATAACACAGTTTAACACAGAATAAAATGAGTTATAATTTGGTCTTATAAACTGTACTGTGGTTCTCACTTTTATTTTTAGTTCCTTGGTGTGCTATTATCTTGCATTTCCTTTGTTTTTACAGAATATATATTTACATTAACACCATGCTGGTCCAGTGTGCAGTTTCAGGAGTTATGTTGGGGTTGCCAAGCATTTCTTGGTGTTTATGTTGGAGTGGGAGGAGGTGTGTTGGGATTACAAAATCCCTCTTGTTTTTCAGAGGGTAGGAAGTGCTGTGTAGGGGCCACTGAGCCTCTCTTTGCTTTTCAGAGGGTGGGAAGTGCTGTGTTGGGGTGCCAAGTCACTCTTGTTTTTGTGGAAGTGGGAGATGCTGCATGGGTGCTGTTGAGCCCCTCTTGCTTGGCATATTTAGCAGTATGTTTCCTAGGCTCTGCACTGGTAACATAAGACATACCATACTGGGTCAGACTAAGGTCCATCAAACCCAGTATCCTGTTTCCAAAAGCGTTCTGTTAACACGGAGTTTGTATGTAGGGATCTGTACTGTAGTAATCTGAATTGTTCAGCTTTCCAAATAGGAGTTTGGATATTTCAGGGCCCACTGTAGTATTTACAGTGATGCTGTTTTTTGAATGGCCTCCTTGTGTGAGTTTTGGAAGTTGGTGTTGGTATGGTAGATTTGCTCTATAGATACTCAGTAACTTTATTGTAGGTTTTTGTATTAGTTCACAATATGCCTGGTACTGGATAATGTTTGTTTGTTTGTTTTTAAGATATTGAGTTGTGTGTGTGAATGTCCTGGTTTTGCTCTGTGGATGCAAAATATATGTTCAAAAAGAAAAAGCAACAACCATTATTTATTTATTTAATTTTTTATTTAAACCAGTTTTCTATACCACCTTATCATTCAATCAAAGCGGTTTACATTGTGCAATTACTACAAACAGGTACTGGATATATTCCCTTGTCCCCAAAGGGCTCACAATCTATGTGTACCTGAGGCAACGGAGGGTTAAGTGTCTTGCCCAAGGCCACAAGGAGTGCCTATAGGACTAGAAACCCCAGTCCCTCCGGCCTGAGATTGCTGTCCCCAGGTGGGACTTGAACCCCTGGCCCTCCGGCCCAAGGAACCATGTCCTAACCACTAGGCCACTCCTCCCTAATGCAGTTTATAACAAAATAAAAATGAGTTATAATTTAGTTTTATAAAGTGTGCTGTGGTTCTCACTCTTTCTTTTAATTCCTTGGTGTGCAAACATCTTGCATTTCCTTCATATAATCTAATCGGCTTTTTGGTTTGGTTCAGTATCTGACTTGAGTTTTGAGAAAGCCCCCTCCCCCCAACTATGGGGGGGTGGGAGGTGCCATCTCATCCCTCGCCTCAGACAGCAGATTGCCTTGAGCTGCCCCTGAGAGCAGTGGTTCCCAAACTTGGGACCAGGACTCCAAATGGGGTCACATCAGAGGATGAGGTCACAGAAACATGGCCTTTTTCTCTTCTCTCTGGACTATGCCAAGTAGTGGCAGTCACCAGTCAGCATGTGGCCTGTGAGCCAGTGAACATTCATTGGTTCTTGCCCCCTCCTGCGTAAGCTTTCTGTTGGAGTGGAAACCCATGCTGAGTACTGGGGTCTGTCAGCACACACTTCACACTGATACAAGGAACGCTGTGACCGCTGAAGTTGCTACTACTTTCCTGCTTGAGATGAGTGGAGGGAGGGGAAGGAGGCTGGAGACCTGCTGTTTTGATTTCATCATCATCAGGTCACATGAATTTTCAGTTATTAAAATGGGGTCATACGGGATAAAAAGTTTGAAAAACACTGTGCTAGAGACAAAGAAATACTGAAGAAATCTCTGGTGGCAGAGAACAGAGGCATGGGAGTGATGTCATTGAAACCTAGGCATGTCATTGGCTCTTTGCCTACACCAATCTGCTGATATGGGGAACACAGCCCACTTGTCTGGACTAGTCTAGCAGGTCAATATGGATATTTATTTCAAAGTTACTTGAATGTTACAGAGTAAAATTATTCGCTTATAACGTTTATTAGCTCTTATTTGCAATAATATTACTTTTCTGATCTATATATTCTTTGTATTTCTTTTGGAATTTGTAGCTGTTCTTGGATATTAATGATATTCTATTTTTTTATGCAATTCACTCTGAACTACAGCAGAATATAAAAACCTGTATTAAATTAAGTTAAATAAGTCACATATCATATGCTATTTTGAACAGGTGCATCTTTAGTTTCTTACATCTAATTCTAATCAAAGCTCATTCGGTAGAGCATTCCACAAGGAAAGCATGTAAAGAGGAAATGCCCTTGCCCGCACCATCTGACTTCTTCCCCTTGCTATTCAGGAGAGAACATAAATCCGTTTCATCTACAGTTTAAGCAAATGACTGGATACATATCTTTGTTGCATCAAAGTCAAATATTCAGATGAGGAGTGACCAGCAATCTTATGCAGTAATACTAATAATGCAAATAAAATTCTCTGCTGAATGGGGGCCAATATAAAACTCTTAAAACTGGGGCAATATGATCAAATTGGATTTCTGAAGTAAAAGCCGCACTGCTGAATCCTGCACGAGTTGTAATGACCTAATCCAGGCTGCAGGCAACCTTCTCTAGAAAGATCAATCAATGCCTGAAACACCCCATGAAAATCTTCATCTATCAACAGAGCCCTCGACCTCTGTATCAAAGCAATTTGTGAAATGTTTACATTCCCAAATTGTTAAGGTGATGAGGTTAAGTAAAACGCTGGTCCAGTTTGATCGCTAAATAGTACACTTCCTGTTTAACTGCTAACTCCACATTTCCTATCTGTAATACCGTTGACGAAACAAAGGTAGATTTCCTTGTCAAAAATAGCCTCCTGGACTTTGCAAAGGTCAGAGCTAGCCCATGGCTCGAAAGCTGTTGGCCATGGCTTTGAACGTTTTTCCAATTCATCTGAATGTGTGCCTTCTTGAATGGTAAATGGAGCATAAATCATTATGTCATCTGCATAGGGCTGGTACTTTCACTTAAAAGATCGCAAAGAGGTTGCGGATGCAAATTAAATAGTAACGCTGACAGCTCTGAATCCTGTGATATTCTCTCTAACACCTTGTACTATTTAGATATATTTGCTCATTCTTACCCTCTGCTCCTACCCAACAAGAAACAGAGATAACCACTTTCGGACAACTAAGCCAAACCCCCAGGGACCTGAGCTGACTTAGCAAGGGTTAAAAGCAGAGGTTATATCCAGAAAAATCCTCATAAACCCAGAACCCTGGGTTCTAAGTCATGCATCAAACTGTCAAACAAGACAGTCATTGGTGTCTTAACCCTAATGTTTCTTCCTAAATCCATCTTATTGCAAGATTTAGTGGACAAATAATTTTCCAGTTGTTGCAACACAATACGTTTGGATACTAGTCGGTACAAACTGGGTTACAAAGGTTTTCTTTTGGATAGGCCAGACATTAGCTCTAAGGCTCATCAGTAGCTCTTTCAGCGACGGTGATAAACTTACTATTCATACTCCCTATTCTGATGCTTCTGTTTTAGAGACTTTAATCCAGCTAGATTGATATGGGCCATAAAGGGAGGTGGTAGTCTTCAATACCCTAATTACAACTTTTACTTCCTTCACACCTATAGTCTCAAACTCAAGCCATTGGTGTGATGTTTTCCCGTTTGCCAACATTGATATACCAGATATAACATTACTAACTTGCAATTTTGTCTCAAAGTACCCTGTCAATGTATCTGGATCCAAAACCACCCATTTAGTTATAACATTAGGTTCTTGGGTCAGTGTAACCACCATCTGTAACAACTCTCTAGGATGGTTCACGGAAGTCCAAATCATATCCAAGTAATACTGTTTCCTCGTTGCCTCTGTCACTGTTCTATAGTTTACCGAAGTCTGCAAGTAAGTAGAATCCTGAAGAGTAGTCTTAGTTCTCACCAAACCTTCCCATATGTCCTCCAGGGGTACTGTTTTACTCAACAGCCCATGGCCCTGCATGGAGGGCTCGGAAATCACAACAGGATGAGATGCTGATGTTTAGGGGAAACTGAACCAATCTTTTCCCATCACTAATTCTGCCCCAGCCCTAACTTCTGTCACTTGATCTGCTGTAGATCTCAGAGAGGGCTTCACAAAAGCAGCTTCACTGGTCTAACATTGCAAAGAGCTTATCTCCACACCAAGAGCATCTCTTCATGCTTTTCTGCTTGAGCTCGCCATCAGTTGCGGCAGGGAGTTCTGTCAGCACAACTGAGGGTTATTTCCAGCTCTCTCAGGGCACACTTCACATTACCCTTCCCTGCAACTATTTCCAACTCACTTGTCTGGAAGGCGGTCATCTTCCAAGATGAGCTATTATATCTCTTAACTAAGTCTTGTATTTCTGGTGATAATTCCTATTTCATTACTGGCCCAAAGTTTGTCTGGTTCAGAGCTCTGTGGAAACCCCTTCCTGGAAGTTTTGCCTTGCAAATTTTTATTTTATTTATTTGATTACATTTTTATACCGCTCCTTCCAGAGATCAGGAGCGATTTACATTATAACAATGAACTTAAAACAGTAACAGTTACATTTAACAGGTTTAGAACTTTATACATAGAACAGTTGAATTGAGGGAAACCCTCAAACTATATACATGAAGCAGTACAAGGCTGGACCGCTGAAGCTATTTACAGAGTATTTACAGTGGTGTTCTTACTGGTTATAGTATATCGATACACTAAGAGAAAACAAGGATAAGTATCAGGAAGGCTATTCCATTGTATGGGGGCTATGTATGTGAATGCTCTGTTGCTCGTAATTGTTCTGGTGTTGCGTATAGTGTGTGGGACATTTAGAATGTTTAGGTTGGGGGTTCTTCTATTAGGGGGTTGTATTTCGATGAGTGTGGTAGGTGTGATGGGGCTATGTTGTGTATTAATTTGAACGTCGTCATTATTATCTTGTATCGTACATGAGTTTGAATGGGAAGCCAGTGGAGACCCATTAGGATGCGTGTAATATGATCTGAGAACCGCGCTTTCATTATTTTTATTTATTTGCAGTCTCTTTTATACCGAGCTATTCGACATCAGTGCGGTTTACAATGAACATAAGAGTTGCACATCTCAATTTCGTGATTTGTGCTTACAGTGAAACAGTGATTCTTGCCGTGACATTCTGCGCCAATTGCAATATGTTTAATGTTTTTTTTTAGGGATTCCTTGTAGTATGCCATTGAAGTAGTCCAAGTGAGGAGTTATAAGCGCCTGCACTACTGTTCTGAAATCAGACAGATCTATGAGGTATCGCAGAGGTTGTAAAATTCTTAGTTTGTACAATATTGTTCTGTTTAATAATCTTAGATGGGTCTCCATACTGAGCATTTTATCAAGGGTAACCCCTAGGTATTTTATTTCTTGCTTGACGTTGAATAGATTGTTTAAAGGATTGTGGAAGGAGGGCTGAATTCAGGGTTTTTTAAAATGAACATTACCTCAGTTTTCTTGAGGTTGATGCTCATGTTATTTTCTTGAAGCTATGTTTGGGTTTCATTGAGGCAGGCTGTTATGGATTCGTATATCGGGTTACATGTGTCTAATTGGGTGTACAACATTATGTCGTCTGCATATAAGTGAAAATTAATTTGGTATTTTTTGAATATTGGGCAGATAGGCTTTAGGTATAAATTAAATAAGAGGGGGCTGATAATGCTGACCCTTGGGGTATTCCTTGGATTTGAGGGAATGTACTTGATGTTTTTTGTTCAAACGGTACCTGTTGAACCCGGTTTGCTATATAGGATGAGAACCATTTTAGGGTGGTTCCTTTTATTCCTATGGATTCAAGTCTTGTGGTTTACTGTGTCAAACGCTGATGTTATATCAAGGAATATTAGGATAAACATTTTTTTTTTGTATTCTGAAGGCCCTGTATTAACTTGTCAAACAGCACTAGGAGGAGTGTTTCAACTTCATGAAAGGGTCGAAATCCATATTGTTGATCATCTAGGGCGTTTGTTGAGTCTATAAAGTCTTGTAGCTGCCGTTGAACTGCTTTCTCAATGGTTTTAGCTATAAAAGGGATGCTTGAAATGGGTCTGTACGCAGAGGGGTCATCTTTGTTAAGTGTTTTGTCTTTTAGAATTGGTCAGATAAGTGATCTTTTGAGTTCAGATGGCATACTTCTTTGCTGGAGGGATTGGTTTACTATGTTTTGTATAATTGGTGCAGTTTCTGTTTTCATTGCCTTGATCCAGGATACCGGGCAAGGATCTAGTGGTGATGTAATAGTGTTTAAGTTTGCGATTATGTCCAATATTTGCCTTGAGTCAATAGAGTGGAAGGTATGCCAAGTTTTTGCAGAGGCAGCAGTTGCTGGTATCTGTTGAGGGCTGTTTATGATTTGGGGATTTAGTTTGCTGGCATAGAAGTCAGCCAGGGTTTGTGGCTGGATTGGAGAATTAAATTACTGTCTTTAGAGGGTTTGGTACTTGATTTTACAAGCTCAAAAAGTTCTCTTGGGCGATTTAAGGCATTATTTAGTATTTTGGAGTGATATTTCTTTTTTGATGTATTTATTGCCTCTTTGTAGATTGCGAGCAATGACATGTATTGTGTTTTATTTTCTGTGGTCTTTTTAGCTCTCCATTTTTGCTCTGCTTTTCTAAGGTCTTTTTTTTCTTGATTAAGTCTGGGGTGTACCATGCTTCCATTTTTTTCTTTGTGTTGGTTTGTAGTTTGGTAGGTTGCTTTGCAACTGCTTCTATTCCTGTATTCCATTGGTTTATGAGTACATCAAGGTCAATTTGTTTAGTATTGACGTAGGAGTTAATTGACTATTAGTGTGTTGTGCATGAGATGATAATTCTTGATTAGAGATGTGCATTGACATATTAAATGCAAATTGGATTAAATAGTGATCTGACCACGGGACCTGAATTATTGGGGGGGGGGGAAGGTTGTGTCTGTGGGGACGTAATTGAGCTTAGGGAGGAATACAGAGTCAAGTATATTTCCCTTATTGTGAGTGGGATTGTGCATTATTTGCTGGTATCCCATTTGGTCCATTGCTTCTAAGAATGCATTTGTGTGTGTGTTTTGAAGGGATGCTAAGTTGATATCTCCTAATAAAATCTGTGGTTTTCTTATTGGAGTTGCATATACTGTTTCTAGCACAGTTGCTAGTACTTCATGGTTAGATGTGGGGGGTCTATATATGAGGCAGTTTGTGAGCATTCTGTTCCAGGGGCGGCCCAAGGGGGGTGCGGGGCCATGTGTGGAGATTAATTGTGGGGCATCATTTGCATAAATATTTGCATAATGTTAACATGCACTTTTAGTAAACATGCTCTTGTTAGTTGTTGTTGCTGATATAAAATTTAACTGCTGGTTTTACATTCACTTCTGGGAATATTCCGACTACCTACATTCCTTGTGTAGCCCTTAAATCAGATATCTAAGTGTGCCCTCAGTTCATGTAAGGCCTACTGGCCAAGGACACTTGGGATATAAAGCTACTTGGAATAGAAATACTTTGATCTGCAGAGACCTGGTCATACCTGCGTCTTCTACTTTAGAAGCAAAGGTAGCATTTGAAGTTACAGGACCCTTTGCACAGTAGGAGATAGAAAGAGGTTAACAGTTCAGTTTGACTATTTCTGCTTCCATTATTTGAATTGTCTGCAAACCTGCTCACAGGGTGGGGCTGGTTGAATTGTCTTGCAGCCACCTGGTCGACCCTGGGCTTCACAGCTTCCAAAGCCTACACACAGCTAAGCTTTCAGCTTTGTATCTTTTACCTGTCTTGTTGGTTGTTGTTGCTGATATAAAATTTAACTACTGGTTTTACATTCACTTCTGGGAATATTCTGACTGCCTACATTCCTTGTGTAGCCATTAAATCAGATATCTAAGTGTGCCCTCAGTTCATGTAAGGCCTACTGGCCAAGGACACTTAGGTTCCCACCCACCCTACCCCTCTCACCCCAGGGCTGCATTGCCTATATAGCAGTCATATACGTTGACATCTATCCTCTTAATTTGGTGTTACGTCCATCTTCTCTTCTCCTTCTAGGACCATGCATGTCTTGTATTCAGTGCAATAATTGTGGTGCCTTTATTCTGAGAAGAATCATCTGGAACCTAAGAGCTTGCCCTATATGCCTCAAGTTAGCTGCCATGCATAAAGAATTGACTCTATTAAGGGAAGAAGTAGCTGCAATGAAATGCACCTCTTCTACAAGTCCACCACCGCTCCCACAAAGAATCAAACATCCCAGGAACAAATGGATACATTGGGCTCTGGTAGACTGCGTCCTGTAACGCAGAAACACCCTGTACATCATGAGATATCACTGCATAATGCCTTCTCTGCTTTGGTTAATGAGGATGCCAATCAATGGAAACTGAAGGGCCCTTAAATGAGAAAGTCAATGCCCAATCTCCTGATAAAGCACCAAATATGAAGAAAAACTCAAGGAACAGAAAACTACTACTACTTGGTGATTCCATCATCAGAGGCACCAACTTGGGAACACAGTTCAAAGGAGAAAAGATAGTCAAATGCCTCCCAGGCTCTTCAGCTAGCAGGAATACAAACCAAATTGTTGATGTACTTAGCGCTAAAAGTGAGCACTCCAAAATTGATGTTGTCATCCACTTTGGCACAATTGACCTGGCTAGAAACAGTGCCACTACAGTTCAAAGGGACTTCCAAAATCTGGGAGAGAAACTGAAACCCATTGTTAACACTGTAGCATTCTCAGAAGTTCTACCTGTTCTTGGTAAGGGAGCAGAAAGGCTTCATCGCATAAACAGCTTTAACACATGGCTCCAGACCTGGTGCAAAGAAGGAGGATTCAGATTTATAGGTGACTGGGGAAACAGATGGACCAACAAGAGACTATACTGTGCTGATAGGATTCTTTTCCCTGTGACAGAGAGATGAAGTCCAAGTGAAAATGTCAGGCAGTATGTGGATATGCATTTAAACTAGAAAAAGGGGGTGATGGATGGGGAAGGTCAAGTTCAGGACGTCACTCCCTGCAAAAGCAGATTAACATCAGAAACAGCTACACTTTTAACCCACACATCAGAAACAGCCACACTTTTAACCCACACATCAAAAGCAAGTGGTAAGAAGTGGGCAGAACAAAATCAATGCAAAATACATGCAAGCCATTTAAATGCTGGAAAGCAATGAGCACAAATGCTCTAAGCTTAGCCAACAAAGTTCCAGACCTGGAAGCCCTAATGGTGGAAATGGACTTGGACATTGTGGCCATTACAAAAACATGGTTTAATGAATCGCATGATTGGGATATCGCCATAGCTGGCTATAATCTATTCAGAAGAGACAGAGAAAGTGGAAGAGGAGGAGGAGGAGGAGTAGCCTTGTATGTCAAAAGCAATATTAAAAGCTACTGAAATACAGGGGGCATGGGGAAAAGAAGCAGATTTCTGGATTGTGTTGGAAAGAGGAGATGGCACTGTCATCCATACTGCTGTAGTCTACAGACCTCCAATTGATTAGATATTGCCAAAATAGCCACAAAGGGGGAAGCGATCATATTGGGTGACTTTAATCTATCCCGATGTGGATTGAATTACTCCTTCTGCAAATCTGGAAAGAAGCAAAAAAAATTGTGGATGCTTTCAAAGATGCGTTACTTAGACAAATGGTGATGGAACCAACCAGGGAAAGCTCAACGCTGGATTTAGTGCTCACCAACGGTGATACTCATAGCATGTCGAATGTCTGGGTGGGTACCCCTGTGAGCAGCAGCAATCATCACACAGTGTGGTTTGAGATAAAAGCCAAGGTGCAGACCAATCATAGCAAGCTCAATGTCCTAAACTTCAACACTGACTTCAGTAAAATGGCCAAGCACCTAAAGGAGGGGTTGGCAGGGTGGAAAGGGATAAGGGAAGTGGAATTGCAATGGGCTAAACTAAAGATGGCAATAAAAGGGGCAACAGATAAATATGTAAGAAAAGTAAATAAAAACAAGAGGAGAAGGAAACCTATTTGGTTTTCCAAAGAAGTGGCTGCTCAAATAAAGGCAAAAACACAGCTTTCGTAAAATTCAAAAGCTTGCAAACAGAGGAACACAGAAATGAATACAGGATCAAACTAAAAAAAAAAAGAGTGAAATAAGGAAAGCAAAATCAAAGGCAGAGGAAAAGATGGCTAAAGATGTGAAGTGCGGCGACAAAACTTTCTTCAGGTATATTCGGGAGAGGGGGAAAATCAGAGATGAAACTGCAGGACTTAGAAGTGCTGGGAACTGAAAGTGAACAAGGCCATGGGACCGGATGGGATACATCCCATGATACTGAAAGAGCTCAAAGAGGTTCCTGCAGGGCCGTTAAAGGATGTTTTCAACAGATCCTTGGAAACAGGAGTAGTTCCTCAGGACTGGAGAAGGGCGGATGTGGTACCTCTACACAAAAGTGGTGACAGGGAAGAAGTGTCAAACTACAGGCCTGTGAGCCTTACCTCAGTGGGGGGAAAAGTAATAGAGGCGCTCCTGAAAGAGCGAATTGTGAACTTCCTCAAAACAGACAGGCTGCAAGATCCGAGGCAACGTGGTTTTACTGAAAGGACAATCTTGCCAAACATATCTGATTGAGTTCTTTGACTGGGTGACCAGAGAACTAGATCAGGGGCATGCGATAGATGTCATCTACCTGGATTTCAGCAAAGTCTTTGATACTGTTCCTCATAGGAGGCTTATCAATAAACTCAGTAGTTTGGGGATGGTTCCCAAGGTGGTAAACTGGATCAGAAATTGGTTGACTGACAGACAACAGAAGGTGAAGGTAAATGGAGCTCACTCGGATGAAAGGAGGGTGATTAGTGGGGTGCCCCAGGGTTCGGTCCTGGGCCCAGCACTGTTCAATGTATTTGTGAGTGATATTGCTGAAGGACTGAATGGAAAAGTCTGTCTTTTTGCAGATGACACGAAAATTTGCAACAGAGTCAACTCCTCTGAGGGAGTGGTTAACATGAGGAAAGATCTACAAAAGCTGGAAGAATGGTCTAATGCTTGTCAATTAAAATTTAATGCAAAGAAGTGCAGTGCCATGCACTTGGATAGCAGAAATTCAAGGGAAATGTACGCGATAGGGGGAGAGAGGTTGGTATGCACAGATCAGGAGAAAGACCTTGGTGTGATTATTTCTGTATAACTCAAGGTGGCAAAATAGTGGGAAAAGGCGGTGGCAAAAGCCAGGAGGATGTTGGGCTGCATACACAGAGGAATTACCAGCAGAAAGGAAGAGGTACTAATGCCACTGTATAAGTCACTGGTGAGGCCTCACTGTGTTCAGTTTTGGAGACCATATCTTGCAAAGATGGAAAAAGACTGGAAACTGTTCAGAGGAAAGCGACCAAAATGATTTGGAGCCTGCGTCAGAAGCCTTATGAGAAGATACTTGAAGACCTAAATATGTACACTCTGGAGGAGAGGAGGTACAGGGGAGATATGATTCAGACCTTTAAATACTTAAAGAGAAATAATGAACAAACAAATCTCTTCCAAAGACGGGGAAGTTGTAAAACTAGAGGGCATAACATGAAGCTACAAGGTGATAAATTGAAAGGCAATGTCAGGAAAGCACAGTTACTTACCTGTAACAGGTGATCTCTGGGAACAGCAGGAATTAGTCCTCACATATGGGTATGTCGGAACCAACGGAGCCTGCGCGGGAAAGCTCCCCAGCTTCCCAGAAGGAAAGCTTTTGGGGCTTCCCACAGCGCATGCGCGCTGCTTTCCCGCCTTCCTGACCAACTCTCCTCAGTTCGAGTTTAAAGTTGAGACAATAGAGAGAGGAAAGGAAAGAGAAAGAGATACAACTCCTAGGGGAGGTGGGTGGGTTGTGAGGACTAATTCCTGCTGTTCCCAGAGATCACCTGTTACAGGTAAGTAACTGTGCTATCTCCAGGAACAAGCAGGAATAAGTCTTCACATATGGGGACTCCCTAGCTAAGATGCCGGGGAGATCCCCCTCCAAGGGCTCTTCATCTTCCTATGGATCTCAGGCATCCATTGAGGGAAGGTGGGCAGGAGTTGTTTAAGAATGGAACAGGTGTTTGAGGACAGCCTGACCAAACAAGGCATCCCGGCGGGAGTCCTTATCCAAGCAGTAATGGGCTGTGAAGGTATGAACCGAGGCCCAGGTGGCTGCTCGACAGATCTGATCTATGGATACAGAGTGAAGATGAGCCATAGAGGTGGCCATGGCTCGCACATTGTGAGCTGTGACATGGCCCTCCAGAGAAATGTTCTTACTCTGGTAAGCAAAAGAAATACACTGAGCAATCCAATTGGAAAGTGTTCTTTTTGAGACTGGAAGTCCCAAATGAGAAGGATCAAAAGCAACAAAAAGCTGGGAAGACTTTCGATGTTGCTGAGTCCTGTGGAGGTAAAAGGCAAGAGCCCTTTTACAATCTGGAGTATGAAGGTTCCGCTCTGCACTGGATGCATGAGGAGCTGGAAAGAAGACAGGTAGATGTACCTCTTGATTAAGATGAAAAGGTGAGACCACTTTAAGCATAAAGTGTGGATTTGTCCTAAGGACTACCTTATCATGATGGAACCTTGTATAAGGTGGATTAGCCACTAAGGCTTGCAGTTCACTGATGCGGCGAGCTGAGGTGACTGCAATGAGGAAAATGACCTTCCATGAAAGAAATTTCAAGGAGGTAGAGACTAATGGTTCAAAAGGTGGCTTCATAAGCTGACCAAGAACCAAATTTAAGTCCCATGCCACCGGAGGAGGCCTAATGGGAGGTTTTGTTAAAGTTAGGCCTCTCATGAATCTTGCAATAAGAGGATGAGAGGAAATAGGTTGTCCATTGAGAGGCTTAAGGGATGCTGCAATAGCACTCAAATGGACCCTTACTGAATTTGTTTTAAGGCCTGCATTGGAGAGATGCAGGAGATATTCCAAAAGAGAATTCACAGGAAGAGCGAAAGGATTAAGACCCTTTTGAGCACACCAAATGGAAAATCTTTTCCATTTAAAAGCATAGGAGCGCCTTGTGGAAGGTTTCCTGGAAGCATGGAGGATATCCTTCACTTGTTGCGAGACATTTAAGTCTTGAAGGTCTAGGCCAGGGGTCTCAAACACGCGGCCCGCGAGACAACTTTGTGCGGCCCGCGACGGCGGAAAACCAAAAATCCCCCAAAACCCTGGCTTCTGCTGCTGCCGTTGCCGCCGTGGCAGCAGCAGAATCAATTGTCAAATTAAAAAAAAAAACTGACTTCTGCTGCTCAAGCAGCTGTCCTGCGGCCCCTTTCCCTCTGCCCGGAGATCCGACTCTGCTCTCAGCGGCGTGCTTTTCAAGCCGCGAAGAGAGTATTCCCCTCTCGCGCGGCTTGAAAAAAACCGCGCGAGGAGGGGAATACTCTCGTCGCGGCTTAAAAAGCACGCCGCTGATAGAGCAGAGTCGGATCTCCGGGCAGAGGGAAAGGGGCCGCAGGACAGCTGCTTGAGCAGCAGAAGTCAGTTTTTTTTTTTAATTTGACACAATTGATTCTGCTGCTGCCACGGCGGCAACGGCAGCAGCAGAAGCCAGGGTTTTGGGGGTTTTTTGTTGGCCGGTAATGAGCTATGGAGGGGCTGACTGAACTGGAAGTGGGCTATTGGCAGAGGGGGGAGGGGGGGGGTATGACTGGTAATGGGTGCTGGGGGGGGGGTTATAACTGGTAATGGGCTATGGTGGGGGCTAGGACTGGAAATGGGCAGATGGGGGTTAGGACTGGAAGTGGGCTATTGGCAGGGGGGGTTATGACTGGTAATGGGCTGGGGGGGGGTTATAACACGTAATGGGCTATGGTGGGGGCTAGGACTGGAAATGGGCAGATGGGGGTTAGGACTGGAAGTGGGCTATTGGCAGGGGGGGGGGTTTATGACTGGTTATGGGCTATGGTGGGGGCTAGGACTGGAAATGGGCAGATGGGGGTTAGGACTGAAGTGGGCTATTGGCAGGGGGGGTTATGACTGGTAATGGGCTGGGGGGGGTTATAACTAGTAATGGGCTATGGTGGGGGGCTAGGACTGGAAATGGGCAGATGGGGGGTTAGGACTGGAAGTGGGCTATTGGCAGGGGGGGGGGTTATGACTGGTAATGGGCTATGGTGGGGGCTAGGACTGAAATGGGGTGATGGGGGTTAGGACTGGAGGTGGGCTCTGATTGGGGGGTTAGGACTGGTAATGGCCTATGAGGGGAGGTAAGACTGAAAATGGGGTGATGGGGGATACGACTGCAAGTGGGCTATGGGGGGGACTAGATGGTAATGGGCTATGGGGGGGGTAAGACTGAAAATGGGGTGATGGGGGGGTAAGACTGGAAGTGCGCTATGGGGAGGTTAGGACTGGTTATGGGCTATGGGGGGTCTAGGACTGGTAATGGGCTGGGGGGGTTGCTAGGACTGGAAATGGGCTGAGTGGAAGGGAGGCTTGAACTGCAAATGGCTGATGGGGAGGGGGGCTTGGAATGGAAATGGGCTGTGAGGGGAGGGAGCTAGGATTGGAAATGGGCTGAGGGGGGGCTAGGATTGGAACTGGGCTGATGGTGAGGCTAGGATCGGACTGGAAATGGACTGATGCAGGGACTAGAAAGGAGCAGATGCTGGGTGGGGCTGGAACTAGAAGGGAGCTGATGTTGGGGGAGGATTAGAATGGGATGGAGCTGGGAAAGTGAAATGGAGAGGGGAAAAATATTTTGTCTGGAAGAGAAGACAAATCTACAATTGGCCAGGTATTGGGAGAGTAAGTGGGGATTGAGGATGGAGGGGGTAAAATTTGAGTGGATGAAAATAGGAATGAGGAAAGAGCAAAAGGAGAAAGATTAGTATTTTAAAGCAGATGTAGAGAGAGAATGGAAAAAAACTAGAAGAGAGAAGAAAGACAAATGGACAGCAGACGATGGAGATAGCAGAAGACACGAAGAAACCAGAAGTGGCTGGAGCAATTGCAACTGAAAAAAAATGCACAAAAGGTAGAAAAATATCTCTTTATTTTGATTTATTAACTGGAATATGTCAGCTCTGGGAAATGTGCATCATTAATGTCTGTGCTTTGGTACAAGAAATTATTTATAGTTTTATTTCTACAGTGCTGAGGTATTCTGTGTAATTCCTATTTGACATTGCTACTTGTTTCTCTTTTCCCAGTAGGTCAATGTATTGTTCTCTGAAATGTATTGATTTAATATTTGCAGTGTTGCCTTTTGATAGGTAGGGTCTGGGTGCTTTGTGAGTCCTGGTAGTGCTGTTATGATACGGGGGGGTTTGCTATGGGTTCCAAATGGGCAGTGTTAGTAGTAGTTCCTAATGTGCCTGGCGGTTGGCACTGGATTATAGTAATATAGAAATTTTCTAGTCTTTCTTTATCCATGCACTCATTATGCAACATTATGCAAATATTTATGCAAATGAGGCCCCTTATGCAAATGAGGCCCGTGTCTTATGCGACCCCCGGGTTACTTTACAAGTCCTCATTCGGCCCTCAAAGCAATTTGAGTTTGAGACCCCTGGTCTAGGCCTTCAGTAACCATGCTCTGAGGTGAAGGGACTTGGGGTTTGGGTGCCACAAAGTTCCCCCTCCTGAGACAGAAAGTCTGGAGCAGCTCCCAGATCCAGGGAGGGGCCCTGGGAGAGATGCAGAAGTAGAGGGTACCACACTTGGCGTGGCCAGCGTGGAGCTATGAGGATCATAGATCCTTGATCCCTCTGCAGTTTGAACAGAGTCTTGGGAATCAAAGGAATGGGTGGAAAGGCATATAGGAGGCCCTGACCCCAATGAAGGAGGATGGAATCCTTGGCCTGAACTCCCTGACACGGAATTCTGGAACAGAACCGGGGAGGTTTGGCATTCCACGGACTTGCAAAGAGGTCTATGTCCGGGGTTCCCCATTTCTGGAAGATTCTGAGTACCTGATCCATGTGCAGGGACCATTCGTGTGGAAGCAGAACTCGGCTGAGTCTGTCTGCCCAAGAGTTTTGAATTCCTGGGAGATATACTGCCAGGAGATGGATTTGGTGCTCTCTGGCGAAGGCCCACAGTCTGAGAGCTTCGTTGCAAAGTGACAGAGAGCCAGTCCCTCCTTGTTTGTTTACGTAGAACATGGCTACTTGATTGTCGGTATGAACAAGAACTGTCATGTTGTGTAGGAGGGTATGAAAGACCTTGAGAGCAAGGAAAATTGCTCGAAGCTCCAAAAGGTTGATATGAAGGGCGGTCTCCTGTGGAGACCAAATGCCTTGAGTGGATAGGTCATGAAGATGAGCTTCCCACCCTGTTTGGGAGGCATCTGTTGTGAGGGTTGCTTGGGGTAGTAGCGGTTGGAAGGGGGACCCCAGCAACAGATTTTGAGTGGACATCCACCACTGGAGAGACCAAAAGAGACGTTTGGAGGTTGCTATTTGGTCTGAGAGAGCTCCTGATGCTTGGGTCCACTGGGTGGACAAAGTCCATTGAGCTGCTCTCAGATGCAGGCGAGCATAGGGCACCACATGAACTGTGGATGCCATGTGGCCTAGCAGTTGTAACATCTCTCTGGCAGTCAAGTGGCTTCTGGACTGAATCTGAGAGGCCAAGTGCACTAGCCGGTGGCAACGTGCCTGGGGAAGATAGGCCCTTGCTGTGGTGGTATCTAGCCAGGCCCCTATGACTTCTAGGGATTGAGTAGGGGTGAGTTGAGACTTTGGCAGATTGATGACAAGTCCCAGATACTGCAGAATGCGTCTGGTGAGGTCCAGGGAAGTCTGAGCCTGAGACTGAGATGGAGCTCGGATGAGCCAGTCGTCCAGGTATGGGAAGACAAAGATTCCCAGAGTGCGTAGAAATGCAGCCACTACTGACATGCATTTTGTGAACACTCTTGGAGCAGAGGCTAGACCGAAGGGGAGTACTCTGTACTGGAAATGTTTTCCCTGGAACAGAAATCGGAGGAATTTTCTGTGGGATGGATGGATGAGTATATGTGTGTACGCATCCTTTAGGTCTAGAGAACAAAGCCAGTCCTGACTCTGTAGGTATGGAAGGAGAGTACCCAGAGAGAGCATTTTGAATTTCTCCTTGCATAGAAATTTGTTTAATTCTCTCAGATCTAGGATGGGTCTGTGCCCCCCTGTTTTCTTTGGTATGAGAAAATAGGGGGAGTAGAACCCTGAGCCCTGTTGAGGAAGAGGAACCTGTTCTATTGCCCCTTGGGCAAGAAGGGTATGGACTTCCTGATCCAACAGGTGTAGAAGAGATGGGGGAGAGAGGAAATGTCTCACCCTGGGATAGAGAGGAAGGCTGGAAAAATGCAGTTTGTAGCCCTCTCTGATGATCGAGAGGGTCCACTGTTCTGATGTGATTTGTTCCCATCTGGGAGCAAAATGAGTTAACCTTCCTGGAATGGTGAGAGGCTCTGGTTGCTGCAGAGCCAGAAAGGGTATGTTCTCTAGAAGTAAGTCAAAAACCCTGAGGGGGTTGGGACTGTTGAAGTGTAGCAGCCCCCTGCAGGTTTTGTTCTGGCCTGTTTAGCTTGCTGACGTTTAGGAGCAAAGCGAACTTGAGAAGATGATTGGCCAGCATTGGTAGAAAATCTAGTCTTTTTGTAGAAAGATTTCTTAAAAGACTTTTTCTTGGCAGGGTTAGAAGTAGACTTAGAAAGTCTATCTAGAGCAGCATTCTCTGCATCCATTTGAGTGGCTTTGACTTGCCACTCTTTGCCAAAGAGATTTTCAACTGTACAAGGCAAATTGCCTAGGCCATCTTGTACCCAGGACTCCAGGTCAGAGGCCTGGAGCCAAGCAATTCGGCGAGCAGCTATAGCTATGCCAGATGCTCTGCTAGCACCTTCAAAGGAGTCAAAGGCAGCTCTATTGGAGAACTTTGACACATCTTGGGTATGCTTTAAAAGAAGCAGGAATTCCTCTTTCCTATCCTCTGGGATAAAGGGGAGAAAATTTTCGTATTTTAAGAGCAAGCTCTTTCAGAAACATGCCCATATAGAGGCTGTATGAGTTGATTCTGGCAATAAGCATACTAGCCTGGAAGATTTTCCTGCCAAAAGCATCCAAAGTCCTACATTTCCTTCCTGGAGGGGTAGAAGAGTGCCTCTTGGTACTCTATCTTTTTCATAGCAGACTTCACCATGATGGAATGGTGAGGAAGCTGAGTTTTTTGAAATCCAGGAGAAGGAGGGACCCGATACATGGTGTCCAACCGACGAGAATGTGGAGATAGGGTAAGAGGAGCCTCCCATAAATCCATCATGTGTTCTTGAAGAATATCATGAATGGGCAAGGTGACTGCCTCTTTGGGAACCTTAGAGTATCCTAAAATGTCTAATTTTTTTGCTCTAGGTTCTTTTTCAGAGGATACTGAAATAGAGAGTCCCTTGGCTACTTCAAGAATGAAGTCTTGAAAGGACAAGTCCTCTGGAGGAGACATTCTCCTCTTTGGGGAAGAGGGCTCCTCAGGAAGAATAAGGGATGCTTCATCAGAATCATCTGAGGTATCAGCATCCTCAGAAGACTCGAAGTATCGCCTATTTGCTTCCAGAGACCGATACGCGTACCGACCGGTATCGACATCGGGCGTACCGGGAACCGGGTCGGTATCGAGAAAACCCCCGGAACCGAGGACCGGAACCGGCATTCTACTGGAAGTAGATGCTCTGGGTACCGGTATCGGTTGTGGTACCGGAACCGGGGTCGGAACCGACTGTTGCGGTACCGAGGGCGTTGCAGCGTTAATGAAAGCCAATATGGCCTACTGCATGGATTGTACAGTAGTACCCATAGACGCCACGACTGCCTGGATGTCGGTACTGGTCTGAGCCAGTACCCCAGAGCAGTCTAACAGGTGATCAGTCGAGGCCGTGCCATCGATGTCAACCTGTAACCCCATAGGAGGAGCTTTGGAAGCCGGAGCTTCCCGCCGGGGTTGTTTGGCTGGGGCAGGGTCCTCAGGGTCGAACCCAAGGGCCTCTCGCTGCTTAGAGGGAGATTTGCCCTTTGAGGACCTGCCTGAAGTATGTTTGGTTACCTGAGATCCATCCAGAGAGGAAGACCTGGAGGATGCTGATGCTGGAGTATCTGTAGAAAACAGCATATGAAATTTGGCTGCTCGATTCTGTAAGCCACGTTTGGACATCAGAGAGCAGGAGGGACAATCCGGAATAGAATGGTCAGGCCCCAAACATTTAAGACACCATTCATGGGTGTCTGTGACTGAAATAGTACCAATACACTTGGTGCATTTTTTAAAGCCAGAGGCTGGTTTCTCCATGAGGGAGAATTTGTGAAGGCCTATAGGCCTTACAAACAAACACACCAAGTGGGAAAAAGAAAATAGTTTTTTTTGTTTTTTTTTTAAGAAATAAAAGAAAAAAAGACCGGCGGTACCGGTTCGGAATCGGGGAAGGCAGACATGCGGCCAAAGAAACAAATTAAAATAACAACTTCTTCAGCGATGACAGGAACACGACCTGCTGGCTCCGCGGAAAAAGAAGAACTGAGGAGAGTTGGTCAGGAAGGCGGGAAGGCAGCGCGCATGCGCTGTGGGAAGCCCCAAAAGCTTTCCTTCTGGGAAGCTGGGGAGCTTTCCTGCGCAGGCTCCGTCGGTTCAGACGTACCCATATGTGAGGACTTATTCCTGCTTGTTCCTGGAGATATACTTTTTCACTGAAAGGGTGGTGGATGCTTGGAATGTCCTCCCAATGGAAGTGGTGGGGGCAAACACAGTGACGGAATTCAAAATGGCAAGGGACAGACACAGTGGATCCCTTTACAGCAACAGGATAAAATCAAAATAAACGGAACCATCTAATTTCTCAATAAATAGGGGTGTCCTACATGGAGCGGTGGATTCACCCCTAAACAAAGACACGGGGAGGGGTGGCCTGCACAGAGTGGCAGGTGCACCTACTCCTGCCATCTTACTGGGCAGACTAGATGGACCATGCTGGTCTTTATCTGCTGTCATTTACTATGTTACTATGAATAAAGAAAGACTAACAGATTTCTACATTACTATATTGCAGTGACAACCACCAGGCCCATTAAGTAGTACTACAAACACTGATCATTTAGAACCCATAGCAAATCCACCGTATCATAACAGCACTATCAGGACTCACTAAGCACCAAACCCTACCTTTCAAAAGGCAACACTGCAGATATTAAAACCAGTACATCTCAGAGAATACCAATGCATCTCACTGGGGGAAAGAGAACAAGTGGGACTGTCAGATAGAAACTACATGAACAGAATACCTCAGCTCGGTTACACATGCAGAACATAGACTGTCATCACACAAAGAACAAGGGATCACAATTTAGAAATAGGAAGATGATAATTAAACTGGGAACCCCAAAAGCCAAACATGAAATGCACAACACTGGAGAAATAAAACTATAAATTAATTTCCGCTTGCACTAAAAAAAAACGCGAAGATGTTAGCAATACACATTCCAGACCAGATATATTCCAGTTAATAAATTCAAAACAAAAATTATTTTTCACCTTCTGTTTGGGATTTTATTTTTCAGTTGCAATTGCTCCAGTCACTTTTTTCTGGTTTCTTCATGTTCTTCTGCGAGCTGTCCATTAGTCCTTTCTTCTCTTTTAGAATTTTTCCATTCTCTCTCTACATCTGCTTTAACATACTGACCTTTCCCCTTTTGCTCTTTCCCCCTTTTCTTTCCTTATTCCTTTATCATCCACACAAATTTCACCCTTCCATTCTCAATCCCCACTTACTCTACCAATACCTGGCCCATCGTAGACTTTTCTTTCCTCCCACACAAAATATCTTTTCCCCTCCCCATTCTCATTCCCCATCCCTTTCTAATCCTCCCCAAAATCGGCTCCCTTATAGTTCTAGACCCACCCAACATCTGTTTCCTTCTAGTCCCAATCTCCCAAGCCCCCACATCAGCCCATTTCCAGTCCTAGCCCCCCATATGCTTTTTTCCAGTTCCATTCCAGCCCCCCCATCAGCTCATTTCCACTCCAAGCTCCCCCATCAGCCAATTTCCAATCCTAGCCCCCTCGTCAGCCCATTTCTAGCCCTATTCCAACTCCCCTCAGCCCATTCCCAGTCCTATTCCCCCATTAGCCATTTCCAGTCCTATTCCAGCCCATCACCCATTTCCAGTCCTAGCCCCCCATATGCTCTTTTCCAGTTCCATTCCAGCCCCCCCATCAGCCCATTTCCACTCCAAGCTCCCCCATCAGACAATTTCCAGCCCCCTCGTCAGCCCATTTCCAGTCCTACCCCCCCTCCATCACAGCCCATTTCCAGTCCAGGTTTCCCCCATCACAGCCTATTTCCATTTCTAGCCCTCACCCCACCATTACAGCCCATTTGCAGTCCTAGCCCCCCATCACAGTCCATTTCCAATCCAAGTCCCCCTCCCCATCACAGCCCATCCAGTCCTAGCTCCCCCATCACAGCCCATTTGCAGTCCTAGCCCCCATCACAGCCCAATTCCAGCCCCAGTTCCACCCCCCCCCCCCTCGATCACAGCTCATCCAGTCCTAGGCATCAGCAGTAATACCCTTACGTACTATATTAATTGACTGTAGTTTTGCCAGATGTGCTGAGGCCGATTAATGACCTAACTTGCTGTTAGCGGTATTTATGATACTTGGGTATGTTAGGTTTTCTATCTGGAAGAACAATATGAGACATGCACATTCTTATTAGAAAGAGGGCAATGCTTTGGTAATGGATAAGCAGATGGCAGATAACAAGGCTATCTTGTTTTGGTTGTTTTCTTTGTCCTTGTGCCACTCCTAAGGGCCATGCCAAAGGGCCCTCTGGCAAGGCCCTCAGGTGCAGGCACAATAGGCGCGGGCACGCCAGTTGATGGAGTATATGTTCTGGTGTAGGGCCCGATTGGCCTCGTCAGAGGGCAGCGGGGAGGAGCTTACCTGCCTGCTCTCCCTCGATGCCGCCGATCGGGTGCAGGAGCATTCGTGCTCTAGAGACTTACTCCAAAAGACTTTTTTTTTTTTACATGTTCTTGTGCCAGATATTCTGTGAAACAATGGCAAAGGTGAAATTAGACTTACCTGCTAATTGTTGTTCCTGAAGTGTAGCCAGTCTAGTCCCGGACCTCTGGGTTCCCTATCTCATCCAGCAGCTTGGAGACTGAGAAACTCCTCCTTTTTATGACATCACTGCTATATCCTCCCGGGATCCGCCTCCTGTCACCAGTAACCTATTGACAAAGCAGACTCACCGGAGGAACAAGTAAGAAATAAACATAATAACTATCTAATTATGAACTAATACTGAACCCTTCCGAATTCATAAAGGAATAGAACCCCTATTATGAACCGTGGCTTCAAACTTGAACAGGCCACTCCCTCAAGTGAAAAGGCAGACAGTGTCCCACTAAGGAAAATCTTCTTGTGCAGAACATCCCCCCCCCCCTGCGGATACCGGCCCCCAGAAAGGAAAACAGCTCTTACCTGTGAACTAGCAGACACTTCAGGCCCGCATTCGCATAAGAATATTGGGGAGGGACTGGCTACACTCCAGGAACAATTAGCAGGTAAGTCTAATTTCACCTTCCTGATCATGTAACCAGTCTAGTCCCAGACCTCTGGGTCTGTACCAGAGCAGTGAAAGTATCAAGCATGGGAGGGACCTGGAAGACGAGCCTGAAGTACTGCCATTCCAAAATAGGCCTCTTCCGTCATTTGCACATCCAGACGGTAGTGTTTCACAAAAGAGTTCAAAGACGACCAGGTCGCTGCCTTACAAATCTCCACCGGCGAGGCCAATCGAACCTCCGCCCAGGACGCTGCTTGTGCTCTAGTGGAATGAGCTCTGAGTGCTTCCGGCACCAGCTTACCTTTCAGCACGTAAGCCGACGCAATGGCTTCCTTAATCCATCTCGCAATGGAAGCCTTTGACGCCGCTTCTCCCTTTCTTGGTCCCCCCAACAAGAACAAAAAGTCTGTCCGTCTTGCGAAAACTGACCGTCCGAAGAAGATACTTCTTTAAAGCCCGCCGGACATCTAATAGATGCAACTTTTTTGATCCTGAACTCCCTGCGCCCACTGTGAACACCGGTAAGGCAATTTCCTGATTCACATGAAAAGTCGAAACCACCTTAGGTAGGAAAGCCGGCACAGGCCTCAGGACCACCTTTGCTGCCAAGAATGAAAGGTAAGGTTCCCTACAGGATAGAGCTTGCAGCTCCGAGATTCTTCTGGCCGAACAGATGGCTACCAGAAACACCGCTTTTAGAGTGAGGTCGTTAAGCGATGCCCGTGCTAACGGTTCAAAAGGCTCGCGTTCCAGCGCGTCTAGCACAAACAGCAGATGCCACGTGGGAATGATCTGTCTACACGGCGGTCTCACAAGCGACACCGCCCTTAGAAACTGTTTAACGTCCCACTGACTACTGAGCATCTGACCATCTAACCTGCCTCTGTAACAAGCCAATGCTGCTACGTGCACCCTCAACGATGCTGCTGCTAGCCCTTTGTCAAATCCCTCCTGCAGGAACTCTAAGATCTGAGGGATGGAGGCCTTTAACGCTTCGCACCTTCTCTCTACGCACCAAGCTTCGAATATCCTCCAGATACGAACAAAAGCCAGTGAAGTAGATCTCTTCCTGGCCTTCAACAAAGTAGAAATGACCACTGCCGAAATCCCCTTGGCCTTCAGCCGTGCCCTTTCAAGAGCCAAGCCGTAAGCGAGAACCGATCCACGTGTGGCATGAAGAGAGGTCCCTGAGCCAACAGATCGGCTCGAAGAGGAAGCCGCCAAGGTCTTGCCACCAACAACCTCACCAGGTCCTCATACCAGGGATGGCAAGGCCAATCTGGAGCTATTAGAATTACTTGTCCTCTGTATCGCTCGACTTGTTGCACCACTCTGCCTATCAAGACTCACGGTGGAAAGACATACAGCAGCTGCCCCACTGGCCAGTCCTGAATCAGAGCGTCCAAGCCCTCTGACATCCTTTCTCCTTCTGCTGAAGAAACGGCTGGCCTTTGCCGAGGCGAAGGTTGCCATGAGGTCCATGACCGGCGTGCCCCACCTGCGCACCAACACGTTGAACACTTCGGGATATAGAACCCATTCCCCTGGATCCACTCTTACCCGACTGAGAAAGTCGGCCTCCACATTGTCCACCCCTGCTACATGTGCTGCCGATAGATCTAGGAGATTCGCTTCAGCCCAAGTGCACAGGGCTTTGGCTTTGTTCTCCAGCGCTACGCTGCTGGTTCCCCCTTGTCTGTTGACATAGGCTACCACCGTAGCATTGTCGGAAAACATTCGTACTGCCCTGTCACCGAGAAATGTCCAAAACTCCTGCAGCACCAGAGTCACTGCTCTTAATTCCAACCTCTTGATTGACCACGTTTGCTCTTGAGGGCTCCATTGTCCTTGCGTGAACCTGCCATGACAATGCGCTCCACAGCCCAAGAGGCTGGCGTCTGTCATCAAGGACACCCAGACCGGAGACTCCAGCTCCTTCCTGCGCTCTAACGATGTGGGAATCAACCACCACTGTAGGGACTGGCAAGCCTCCTCCAGACAGGGCAGCTTTCGGGACAGCGAATCCTGCTGATGTGACCACCGCCGAAGCAGCGCTCTTTGCAAGGGCCTCATGTGTGCTCTGGCCCACGGCACAGTCTCTACTGACGCCGCCATGGTGCCCAATAATTGGAGGTAGTGCCAAGCCGAGGGCGCCCTGTACTGTAGGAACCTCCTAACCAACTACCGTAGCCCCTGCACCCTCTCTGTCGTCAGAAACACTTCCCCCACTCGGATGTCAAACCGAGCCCCCAGATATGCCAAAGTCTGAGAGGGGACCAACTGACTCTTGGACAAACTGACTATCCAACCAAGACTTTCCAGGAATGATACCACCCGGGCCGTAGCTGACTCGCTTTCGGTCTTCAACTTCGCCCGGATCAACCAATCGTCTAAATAAGGAGGCACCAGAATCCCTTCCTTTCTCAATGCTGCCGCCGCCACCACCACCATGACCTTGGTGAAAGTTCGTGGTGCCGTCGCCAGCCCGAAGGGCAATGCTCAGAACTGAAAATGCCCGCACGGGACCGCGAACCTGAGAAATTTGTGATGCTCTGGCTGTATCGGGATATGGAGGTACGCCTCTGACAAATTCAGAGAAGTGAGAAATTCTCCTCTTTGTACTGCCACTATAACCGATCGCAGCGTTTCCATGTGGAAGTGGGACACCCGAAGACAACGATTCACTCCTTTGAGATCTAGAATCAGCTGAATGCCTCCATCCTTCTTTGGTACGATAAAGTAAATGGAGTATCGACTGGATCCGCATTGGTCTGGAGGAACCGGCACTATCGCCTTGAGGTCTAGCAACTTTCATACTGTCCCCCGGATGGCTTCGCACTTGGCGGCTGACTTGCCAGGGGACCGTACGAAGGCCTCTCGCACTGGCCTCAAAAACTCCAGTGCGTAGCCCTCCCGGATGACTTCTAGAACCCACTGATCTGACGCGACACGGACCCAGGCAGAATAAAAGTCCTGCAACCGCCCCCCCCCACGGGCAGCAAGGGAGCCTGGGTCCCCCTCATCTCATTGTGGCTTTCTGGAATTGAGGGTAGAGGAGGATGACGGTCCAAAACCCCTTCCTGCTTCTCGAAACCCCCGGAAGTCCTGGTTCCTATCTGAGAACCGTCCTCGTTGGCCCGAATTGAATCTCTGGAACCTGAACCGGCAAAAATCCCGGCGGGCAGGGGGCAGCAGCGGGATCGCTCAGCCTGTCCTAGGCTTGTCCTCTGGTAATTTACCTCCTTTAGACTCCCTTAAGTCCTTTACCAGTTTCTCTAAATCTTCCCCAAACAACAAACGCCCTTTAAAGGGAAGTTTACTTAGTCTAGCCTTAGAGGAGGTATCTTCTGCCCAATTTATTTATTTATTTAACTGTATTTATATCCCGCTTTTCACCGGGTCAAAGCGGTGGGACAAATAACAGGGGGGGGGGGGGGATCAATAGTGGGGGGGGGGGCCCATCACCGGGGGCTCAACATTGATGATTTTGGGATGAACATAGAGACTGACAGGATAGCACAGTTACTGGTCTGGAGTTCTTGAAGAGAAATAGGGGGGATTCCTATTCAGAGATGTTCTTGGAACAGGACGGTTTTTAGCTGCTTTTTGAATGATGGGAGATCACCGTTGTTCTTGATGTGGTTTGGTAGAGAGTTCCAGAGGGATGGGGCATAGAGTTCAAAGGCTCTGTTGCAGGTCCGTTGTGTTGCTTTGGTTCTTTTGTGGGGGACGGCAATGGAGCTGTTGGAGGATTGTCTGGTTGTTCTGCTGTGGGTTGGGCGAGGCAGTAGGGTGCGGAGTGGGGTGCCTTGTGTTTGGTGGATGGTTTTGTGGGTGAGTAGAAGAGCTTTGTACTTGATTCTTGCTTCGATGGGGAGAATGTGAAGGTCTCTCAGAATTGGGGTGATGTGGTCCCGTTTCTTTGCATTGTGAATTATTCTCGCCGTGGTGTTTAGGGCAGTTCGGAGGGGATTGGCTTGTGTGGCAGGTAGGCCATGGTAGATTATGTTGCAGTAGTGTTAGAGTGTTAGAGCTTGCATTACTGTCCTGAAGTCCTGCGGTTCGAGGAGAGGTCGAAGACGTTGTACCGTTTTTGCCTTGTGGAATACAGTTCTAGTGGTCTTGTTGATTTGCTGCTTAAGGGTTAGGGCTTGGTCAATGATAATGCCGAGATATCTTATGTGTGGTTGTATTTGAATTTGCGTGGTTCCCATGGTGAGGTGAGTGGGTGGTTTGAAGTCTGGGTCTTTTGTCACTATAAGAGCTTTGGTCTTCTTTATGTTAATGGATAAGTTGTTCTCTTGTAGCCAGTTGAATTGCGCAGCCACAAGTAACGCCATGCCGCTACCGCCGACACCATGCTCTTTGACAATCCACGCATAAGATCATAGTGGATGTCTGCTAAATAGGCCGCGCCAGACGTCTCTCCGGACACTTCACTCTCCTGCCCACCTTGTACTCACTGCGACCAGCAAAGACAGGCTCTAGCCACCCACGCTCCGCAAATAGCCGCCTGGAGCGACAGAGCATTTACCTCAAAAACCTGTCTTAACAACACATCCAACTTCCTATCCCGAGTATCCTTGAGGGCCGCACTACCCTCCATGGGTATGGTAGTCTTTTTAATCACCGCCGAGACGGCCGCATCCACCTTGGGTGACCTAAAAACCTCCTTATCCTGATCCAACAACGGGTACAGCTGGCCCATTACCCTGGATCCTTCAGAGGTGCTTGCGGAATGTTCCACTCCTCCTGAATCATCTCCTGAAACACCCTGTGAACCGGAAAAGCTCTTTGATTCTTTCTGAACACCTGCAACAAGGGATCCTCCAATGACTCATCCTCCGTTGTTCCTGGAACCGGCATGTTTAACACTTTTAGCGTCTCCCCGATGAGCGCCGGAAGTTCCTCTCTTCTGAAGACTCGCACAACTCTCGCCTGGTCCTCTCTTTCCGAGAGCTCACCTTTCTCTAGCTCTTCCTCCAGGTCCATGCTGTGGCCCTCATCATCCGACAGTGGACCTTCCGAGGCCACGGAATGCTCTCCCGCATCCACCTCGGTACGCAGCCGCTTGACCCCACGCGGGTGTTCACCGGTGTGCGCAGAGGCGTCGCGAGCCTCTTCAGCCCGCCTGCGTCCGCGGTGCTCTTTTGCTGCTGAGCGCTGCCCAATAGCGTCTGCTGCAGCAGCGTGAAAAACTCCTGCGAAAAGATGGAAGACAGTTCTTTCGGCAACCCCCCTTGAGAGGGAGGAGGGTCCAAGGTCGAAGACGGCCCCGCTACCGGCTCTAACCGGGCTACCTCTGCTGCCTGCGAGAGCGTGCCTTCCGCCTCGGTCCCCGGTACTTGCTCCTTCTCTTCCCGGACAAGCTCTGTGGGAGATGCTTCTCTCAAACAGGCTTTACACACCCCAGAACCTGTGCCCTTTCTCGCCCCACATACCACACACTGAGGCTTAGAAGGCATGGCAGCTCTGTTCGTATCCTGCAGTCCTAAGCTGTTTCTCCCCCACGCTGAGCAGCGGCCCTGCAATGCACTGCAGGCCCAGAGCAGGGAAACAAAACCCCCCTGTGTCTGTCCTTTTCCCAATCGCTTTTTTTTTTTCACACTAACCTACACAGTAAGGTGTCTATCTGCAAAAAAAGGAGCAAGCAGGCAAGCAAACACTCCCACTGGGCTTCCCGACTAGGCCTCAACCTCCCCTGAAAGTTTGAAAGACTTCACGTCGACGGCCCACGCTGGCGCCACGTGGTTGGGCCTACTGACGTTTTCGCGCCAAAAGACTTTCACTCAAAAAATGCTCCAACCCATCTCCTTACCTTTGCCGCCAACCCAGCAAGCCACCCACCTTGCCTTCAGGGGTGACGCTTGCCGCCGGCCCCCGGAGCGTGTCCGATGAGTGGAGAAAAGCCGCCCACGTTACACCGCTGCACACTACTTGCAAACTTCGTGCGATCGTAGAGAGCCGGCCAGGCGCACTAACAGGCAAACTTCTGTGCTGCGCCGGCTGGGCTCTGCTCCAGGTTCCCCCCACGTCCTTCTGCGACTAATCGCATTAAAGAAAACTCCTTACCAGAAAGGTTCTGTGCTGGCTCCCCGTAGCTAAAGACGGGCGATACGGAAGGAGAGGGGAGGAGGGAGGGGGGAAAATTAAATGAGAAGAGAGGAGGCCTCCAGTCAAATTTAAAGACACAGTACCCTTAATCCAAACTGTAGCCCCCTTGAAAGTACTGAATTAAATTCTGTTGGTAACTAGTCCAATTAACCTAAAGCTAATCTCAATTGTCTCTCCAGTGAGCCCGGACCTCCGGGCTCCCATACATCCAGCTGCTTGGAGACTGAGGTAACTGGTGACAGGAGGCGGATCCCGGGAGGATATAGCAATGACGTCACAAAAAGGAGGAGTTTCTCAGTCTCCAAGCTGCTGGATGAGATAGGGAACCCAGAGGTCCAGGACTAGACTAGTTACATGATCAGGAAGTATACCCTCCAGAAACATTTACCAAGCCTACTCCAGATCCTAATTATCCATTTTGTGATGATCATTAAATAGTAATTACACTTACCTGGTAATTGTAGTTCCTTGAGTGACGACAGCTTAGTCCTCCACCTATGGGTAGTGCACCTCCTCATGCAGCTTGAAGACTGGACCAATCAGATTTCAGCATCAGTGGATGTAGCGTACTGGCATCCCTCTATAGCCTCAGTGAACTATTGACAAAGCAGACTCAACAAAACAAAAGGCAATAACAGTTAGCTAACCTTATATAATAGCTTCACAATGGTAAGAAAACTGGAAACTTTCCCCAACAAAAAGGGAATTACTCTTAAAGGCAAAAGGTTCCCCCGCCTGCCAAACCACAGCCAGGTAGCGAGAGAAAAGAACAGAGCGACACGCAAGTGAAGCAGAGAACATGTTCTACCTGAATACTCACCTGAACAGACAGCTGTCAGGACTGATCGCGTGCCGTGCCAAAATCGCAACCCACGGGCGGGACGGAGGACTAAGCTGTCGTCACTCAAGGAACTACAATTACCAGGTAAGTGTAATTACTATTTCCTTAGCGTTCCTCCAGCTTAGTCCTCCACCTATGGGATGTAACAGAGCAGTATTAACGGGAGGGGCCCTGCCAGCCGGCATGCAAGACAGCTGAACCAAAACAGGCATCCCCCGCCGCCAGCACATCGAGCCGATAGTGCTTACTGAAAGTATGCAGTGATGTCCACGTCGCCGCTTTACAAATTTCTACCGGCAGGACCAGACTGTGCTCCGCCCAGGACGCTGCTTGCGCTCTAGTAGAATGAGCCCTGAGACCCACCGGAGCCGGGCGCCCCTGCAACATGTAAGCCGAGACAATCGCCTCTTTAATCCATCTGGAAATAGATGCTTTCGCCGCAGTCTCCCCTTTCCTGGGACCGCCAAACAGCACAAACAACCGATCTGACTTGCGGAAGGACTCGGTGACTTTCAAATAACGACACAACATTCTCTTAATGTCCAAGCGACTAAGGCCCCGATCAGAAGCCTGCTCTCCCGCTGCCCGCAGGACAGGGAGAGATACCGCCTGATTCACATGAAAAGGAGAAGACACCTTCGACAGAAAGGAAGGCACCGTCCTGAGAACAACTTTCTGATCCGAAAAACAGAGGAAAGTGCTTGAAGCTCAGAAATACGGCACGCAGAAGAAATCGCCACCAGAAACACCGTTTTAAGGGTCAAATCTTTCACTGAAACTTGGGAGAGAGGCTCAAACGGAGCTCTGCCGAGTGCCCGTAACACCAAGTTGAGATCCCACGGTGGCACGGAAATCCGACATGCCGGACGTAATCTGGAAACCGCTTTCAGAAAACGCGCGACATCAGTGTGCTCCCTGAGAGCCATGCCTTGGACTTTACCTTGGTAACAGGCCAGAGCCGCCAACTGCACTCTTAAGGAACTAGCCGCTAGCCCCTTAACAAAGCCATCCTGCAAAAAATCCAGTACCACTGGAACCGAAGCCGTAGCGGCGCGGACCTGGCACCGCGAACACCAGTCCTTGAAGATTCGCCAGACGCGGACGTAAGCCAGAGAGGTCGATTGTTTACATGCCTGCAGCAGAGTCGTCACAACGGCCCGAGAATAACCTTTTCTTTTTAGCCGCGCCCTTTCAATGGCCAAGCCGTAAGCGAGAATCTCTCCACTCGCGGCATAAGGAGCGGACCTTGAATCAGCAGCTCTTGAGACAACGGGAGATGCCACGGACCCCGTCTGGCAATCTTACCAGATCCGTGTACCACAGGCGCCTGGGCCAATCCGGCGCTATCAACAGCACCCGTCCCTGGTGTGCTTCGATGCGCTGAATCACACGCCCTATTAGCGCCCACGGAGGAAAGACGGAGAGAAGACCCGATGAGGGCCACGGTCACATGAGGGCGTCGAGTCCCTCCGACATGGGTTCCCATTGTCTGCTGAAAAACCGCGCCACCTTCGCGGATTGAAAGGTGGCCATGAGGTCCATGACCGGCGCTCCCCAGCAACGCACTAGCTGCGCGAACACTGAGGGATGCAGCTCCCATTCCCCTGCATCCACTTGAACCCTGCTGAGAAAATCCGCCGTCACATTGTCTTTCCCCGCTATGTGCGCTGCCGAAATTGCCTGCAGCCGCGATTCTATCCAGGCGAACAGCCTCTGGGATTCCTCCTCCATGCTCACGCTTCCGGTACCTCCCTGTCGATTTATGTAGGCCACGGTCGCTACATTGTCGGACAGTACCCGCACCGCCCAGTGCGTGACCTGTCCTTCGAAGCTCTGTAGCGCCAAGAACACCGCTCTCAACTCCAAGCGGTTGATCGCCCAACCGCTCTCCTCTGGGGACCAGAAACCCTGCACAAAGTCCACTCTGCAATGTGCTCCCCAGCCCATTAGACTGGCATCTGTTAATAGCGGAATCCACGCCGGCTGCTCCAACGGCATTCCCGCCCGACCCGCCACTGCAGGTCACCACTGCAGGCCACCACTGCAGGTCCCGCCTGACCCGCGGCGGGCATGGAAGCCGCATGCTCAGTGAATCAAACTGATTGGACCAGCGGCGAAGCAGGGCCCGCTGCAACGATCTCATGTGAAACCTGGCCCAAGGCACCACCTCCAACGTCGCTGCCATCGCCCCCAACACTTGGAGATACTTCCACGCGGACGGGGCTGCAATCTTCCGGAAGCCCCGCACCAGACCCTGAAGCGCCAGGACTCTCCGTTCCGTTAGGAACACCGATCCTTTCCGAGTATCGAACAGTACTCCCAAGTACTCGAGAGACTGTGTGGGCTCCAGATGACTCTTGACCGGGTTGACCACCCAGCCTAGGGACTGTAGAAGATTGACGACCTTCCCTGTGGCTTGCACGCTCTCGGCCTGGGACTTTGCTCAGATCAGCCAATCGTCCAGATAGGGATGGACTAAGTCTCCTTCCTTGCGCAACGCCGCTGCCACCACCACCATGATCTTGGTGAAGATGCGTGGCGCCGTCACTAACCCGAAGGGCAGGGCCTGGAACTGAAAGTGCCCCCAAGGAAGCGCGAAGTGTAGAAACTTTTGATGGGATGCCCTGATGGGGATATGGAGATAAGCTTCGGTGAGATCGAGAGATGTCAAAAATTTGCCTTTCTGAACCGCGACAATAACCGAATGTAGGGTTTCCATATGAAAATGCAGTACCCGGAGACAGCGATTCACGCCTTTGAGATCCAAGATGGGGCGAAGAGTGCCATCCTTCTTTGGCACCACAAAATAAATGGAATACCGTCCCATACCGTATTCTGCAGGCGGAACTGGAACGACCGCTCCTAAGCGCAGAAGGCGGTCCAGCGTTTGCCGTACCTGAAGCACCTTCTGAGGACCTCGGCAGGGGGACCGTACAAAGGAGTCGTGTACCGGCCTTGCGAGATCCAACGCATATCCAACGCATATATTAAAAATCCAACGCATATATTAAAAATAGCTCATTTCAAAATTTGCTTATTATACAGACCACCGGATCAAAAATCTGAAAACTTAGACGCCCTAATAGAACTCCTCAGCTCATCCACAGTCTCCAACCCTATAATATCACTAGGAGATTTTAACCTCCCATCCCTGCCCCCCTCACACTCAGCTCTTTTCCTGGAATCATTAGCAGATATGGGTTTCCTCCAAATAATTAATACAAAGACACATAAGAAAGGTGGAACCCTTGACCTAGTCTTTCTACCAGAAGCTTTCCAAAAACATTTTAACCAGTCATCGCTTGAGTGTATACCCATTCCTTGGTCAGACCACCACCTGATCAAATTCACCTTAGCCTACACTGGAAGAAACAACAAAAATAACCTACTAATTACCCCTCCACCTAGATTCACAAAATTTAACGCAAATGAATTCATTGATCTAACTATTCCCTATCTCACCCTTGCACCAACTGACCTAGATGAAGCAGTCGCAACTTGGCACAATACAATTAACAATGCAGCGGCATATAAACAATTCATCAAGAAGAAAAGCTACTCTAGAATAGGAGATGCCCCCTGGTTCAACAGCACCTTAAGACGAATGAAGAGAGAATTGAGAAATATTGAATCTAAATGGCGCAAATCCAAATCCATCTCTTCTTATGACGCTTATCACAGCCACCTTAAAAAGTACAAAAAAGCTTCAGACGGCGCAAAGAAAAACTACCACACAACTATACTAACCAAATCCATTAATAGACCAAGAGAACTTTTCAGTATCGTCCAAAACTTAACTAATAACTCATATGGGACCAGCAACGATACTATTGATATCTCTGCCCAGACTCTAGCAAACCACTATATAAATAAATCAAAAACATTTGCATTCACACCAAATCCTCTTTCACTTTCCCACCAACATCATTTAGAAAAATGGTCTGACTTCCACTCTATAACCAAAGACACTCTTAAGATGACTATTTCAAACCTGAACACTACGACCTCTCAACTTGATCCATGTCCGGTAAACTGGATCAAGCATACCCTCTCTACACTATCCCCCTTTATCCTTCCTATAGTCAATCTGTCGCTGCGCCAAGGATACTTACCACCTTCCCTCAAACATGCACAAATCCGACCGATAATCAAAAATAACACCCTCGACAAAACATCACCCAATTCCTACAGACCTATCTCTAGCATTCCATTTATGGCTAAACTGATTGAAAAGGTCGTTCAAATTCAAACACAAGATCACATAGAAACCTCAGCCCCCCTTGATGACCAACAATATGGCTTTCGCCCCTATCATGGTGTAGACACTCTATTAACAGTACTCCTCGATACCTTAACACGAGGTATTGATAACCCTAAACAAGCTTTCATTCTCCTCTTTCTAGACATCTCTGCAGCGTTTGACAGTGTACACCATGCTGTAATGCTTAACAGACTAAAACAAATAGGAATACACTCAACTGTATATAATTGGTTCACCTCATATCTAACTGATCGAACCCAAACTGTCCGAACTAACACAGAAACATCTAAAACATATAAACAGGAAATTGGTCTCCCACAAGGCTCCGCCCTCTCTGCCCTCCTATTTAATTTATATATTCAACCAGTCTGCAACATTTTCAAGAAATTTAAAGTCCACTATCACATATATGCAGACGATATGATGATGTACATACCATTTACAATCCCAACACTCCCATTACAACTGTTAACAGAATGCTTCTCTGAATTAACAATCTGGCTAAAAGACCACAATCTCCATATCAATCATTCTAAAACAGATATATTAATAGTAACTAAAAATCAATCCTACATACCTCCAACACACATCA
Source organism: Ichthyophis bannanicus (assembly GCA_033557465.1). NCBI lineage: Eukaryota > Metazoa > Chordata > Amphibia > Gymnophiona > Ichthyophiidae > Ichthyophis > Ichthyophis bannanicus. The sequence continues at coordinate 155,935,309 of CM066031.1, forward strand.
CTCTCCAAAATCACAACATTACTATAAAAAATGAAGTAAAATACCTAGGTGTCACCCTTGACTCACACCTTAGTATGGACACACATATTAGAAACATCACTAAGAAAATCTACTTTAAACTTAAAATTTTAAAACAATTACGTCCTCTTGTACTCCTACATGATTTTCTGAGCATTATCCAGGCTATCATCACACCACACTTTGATTTCGCAAATCTCACCCTACTAGGAACAACAAAACAAAACATTAAAAGACTCCAACTTGCCCAAAATGCAGCAGCAAGAATTGTAATGAAGGTTCCACCATTTGAACACATTACCCCTATACTAGCAAACCTTCACTGGCTCCCAATTCAATCCAGAATAAATCATAAATTGATTATCACTACATTTAAGACATTAAATACAATGGCCCCAGTCTCTTTAACAAAACTTATCATTAAAGACACATCCCAAACTGCGCTACGGAAAGGCCACACGAATAAAATTAGGATCCCGAAAGATTTCACAACTACTAAAAAAACAACTAATAAAAAAGCGTTTTCTCATGCAGCTCCCACCCTATGGAACTCCCTCCCTGAAGAAATAAGAGCACTAAATGATGCAAAGGAACTCCACAAGAAATTAAAAACATATTTATTCATCTCCCATTTCGGCAAACTAGAAAATACCTTACCACTAACAGGAAATGGTTAATAGCGACCTCAGGGTACACCAACTCCAATTACTCTATCTAACTACAATTAAAGTCGATTAAATAACTATTTGTAAATCCTGTAAATATATATGTAAATAGTTCAAAATATGTAAATAGTTAAATTGTTATTTAACAAATTTACCATATTTAGTCCAATCATGTTTAATGTATTTAGCAAAATTGTACCTAGTTAATTAATGTTTCATGTATTTAGCAAAATTGTACCTAGTTAATTAATGTTTCATGTAAAACAGACCTGTTAATCTGTTCATTCCTTGTTCACTGTAAACCGCACCTGATCTGTGGAAGGTAGCGGTATATAAGCAACTGTTAAATAAATAAAATAAAAAAAATAAATATCCCTCGCGAATGATCTCCAAGAGCCACTGATTGGACGTGATATGGGTCCAGGCAGACAGAAACCCCCGAAGGCAGCCTCCAATCAGTTGCAAATCTTCTGGGACCCGCCGCCCTTCATTGGGACTTCCGAGGGGCTGCGGGGGCCGTCACTGAGAATCCTCTACTTGCACCGCGAAACCCCCGAAATCCCTGGGCCCTAGACACATACCGTCCTCTTTGGGACCCCGCGAAACGGGGCGACCGAAACCTCCGAAAGTCATGAGACTGACCCCTAAAGGACACCGCGGGTTTACCCCGCTTAGGCCTATCCTCCGGCAATCTGCCGCCTTTGGAGTCCCCCAACTCCTTAACCAACTTATCAAGATCTTCACCAAACAAGAGTTTCCCCTTAAACGGAAGCCTGCCGAGACGTGACTTAGATGATCCATCTGCCGCCCAATTTTTTAGCCAAAGAGACCGACACGCCGCTACCAAGGAGGCCATACTATTGGAGAGGGCCCTGATGAGATCGTATGGCACATCCGCCAAATAAGCCGATCCAGACTCTAAGCGCTGGAGCTCCCGCACTTCGTCGGGCTCAAAGGAGGCAGACTGCCTCAGGTGCTGGACCCAGCGAAGACAGGCCCGAGTAACCCAAACCCAACATATAGAGGCCTGCAACGCCACCGCGTCCGCCTCAAAAGATTGCTTCAACAAGCCGTCCATTTTCCTATCTTGCGCCTCCTTCAAGGCTGCACTGCCTTCCACGGGGATCGTGGTCTTTTTAGTGACTGCCGAGACCGCAGCGTCAATCTTTGGGGAACGAAACTTGTCCTTATCTTTATCCGCTAGGGGATACAGCTTGTTCATGATCTTTATCCCCTTAAGACTGGATTCGGGAGTATCCCATTCCGTCTGGATCATCTGATCAAAAACCTTATGAACAGGGAAAACCACCTGTGTCTGACGGACCGCCTGAATGATGGGATCCGCACCATCTTCGTCCTCGGCCGGCTGCTCAGTAGAAAGCCGAAGCGTCTGAAGAGCCTCTGCAATAAGGGCCGGTAGCTCCTCTCGGCGAAATACTCTTATGATCCTTGCCTGATCCTCAGGATCAGGGATTTCTCCTTCCTCTAACTCCTCCAGCTCAGCATCCACATCCAAGTCGGCTTCCTCCCCTTCCGGCCAGTCCGCCTCGAAGGGAACTGTCTCAACTGCTCGCGGCCATTTGGCTGGTTTGAGGCCCACAGAGTCACGCTCCGCTATAGCAGCCCGCGCGCTAGAGCAAGGAAGGGGCAGGGACCCTGCCATGAATCCCTGCTGTCTGCGACAAAACGCCTGATGCATCAGTAAGACAAAGTCTGGAGAAAAATCGTCCATCTGCAGCGCGCTGCCAAGCCCAGACTGCGAACCTGAAGCGCCCAAAGAGGTCTCAGCTACCGCAGCCGAAGGCCCCGCTACCAGCCCTGTACTCTCCAGGCCTGCGAGATCCGGTTGATCCACAGGGGAAATGGCATGCTCTAACTGTTGCTCCATGCTAAGGGACACAGACGCACAGCGCTGACAGATGCCTGTCTCTGTGCCCACGCCCCTACGAGAGCCACAGATGACGCACTGGGAGCCTGACGACATGAATGCTGCAAAACTGTAAAGCCCCTGGGGACCCTTGAAACTAGAGAGCAGCAGGCCCCAGAGACAGCGAGGGCCTGCCACACAATCACAGCTGTGGCTTCCTTCCCTCCTTTTTTTTTTTTTTCTAGGCCTTTAGTTATATATATAAACTAAAGATAGCAGTTTGTAACCTCTGCGGAGTGTATCCGGAGAGAACCGTCAAACAAAGGAGAGCTGCGCAGAACAGCTGACCGCCAACCCCGAGGCCAACCCTATGGCCCGATAAAACTTTCAGATAAAGTAAACCCCCAAAGGAACTAAATGAAGCAAAATAAGAAAAGAAAACAAAAGAAAGCAAAATACCTGGTGGGACTGCCCAGATCGCGGTCCGGAGGAAATCGCAGCTCCGGGGAACCGTGCTGAGGACTCTGGTGTCAGAAAAACACATTTGGAAGCCGCGTGCTCAAAATGGCCGCGGCTTCTCATAGAATTTTGGCGCGCTGCTCCTGCCCACTCTCCTGAGCCTGATCCGCCATGCAAAGTCGAAGACAGGATGCGCCATGCTCTAACTCCGCTGCTCCGGAAATCTAGAAGCAGAGAGAGAAAATAACCGTGATTCCGAGAACGGGCAGCCAGCTAAGCGCCCGGGAAACTAAAAGCAGAAAAAACGCTGGTCCCTACGCTGTGGGCTCACCCCCCTTTCTCCTTCCTCTGGAGAAAACTCGCTGCCGGTAAACGGATCAAGGAGCTCTGCCCCGAACAGCCCAGGGGCCAGAGATCCTACAGAAGCACCAGCAAATGTGATAGCTGTGGTCAGGCAGGAGAGAGAAACCTTCACCGGAGCCCTCAGAGCCCGAGGGGGGGAAGAACTGTTGTCTGTTCCAAAAAACTTGTTGGTTTTTTTTGTTTTTTTTTAAAGGAACAGACCAGCTGAAAAAACAAAACAAAACCTCAAACACCTAGAATAGTGAAATGAAATAAAGTATGCCAATTAAAGAAAATTAAAAGGTTAGCTAAATATCTTGCTCCTTAACTGGTTCCCTAGTGAGCCCAGCACCTAGGCTCACTACGTCCTCTAGCTGCATGAAGACTGGACACACAGGGGCTATAGAGGGATGCCAGTACGCTACATCCAGTGATGCTGAAATCTGATTGGTCCAGTCTTCAAGCTGCAGGAGGAGGTGCACTACCCATAGGTGGAGGACTAAGCTGGAGAACGCTAAGGAACTGTGTGCTGGTTCACTCAGCAAAGAGCTGACAGGTCCCAAGGGTAAAGAGGATGAAGAATGGTGGCAGCAGAACAAAAACTGAACAGCCAGTGGGAGTCCCCACCTCCTATGGCCAAAGGATGGAGAAGGAGCAAGGTCAGGTGGCATGCTCAAAGGGAGGGGGCAGAGGCGAGAAGGCAGAGCATAAGGGGTGGGATTAGAGGGTGACAGGGTGCAACATAGGAAAGGGGAGGAGTGAAGGATAGGGTTTGGGGTGGTGCAGTGAAACTGTGGGCAAGGACCTGTGGTAACTTATCACAGGGGCATGAGAGTTACTGCACCCCGATCCATGCGCTAACTGCAAATCGTATACTGCGGTGGTGAATGGGTAGGTTAGGAGCAGAGAATGGCCATGCAGAACACATCACACGCTGTCAATCTTGCAGTTAGCATGGATGCACCTACCGCCACCTCAATAGGTGAAGTTTGGTGCACCTGTGGTAACTGCGCTATGTGTTAGGGGTATGCATCCATGCTGGCCCCGTCAGTTACCATGAAGGCATTGTTGTTAACACAGATTCGTTTTCATGTTGAACATGCACGAAGTACAAAAACCTAAAATACTTTAGTAAAAGGGCCTCTCAGATTGTAAGCCCTCCGGGGAGAGGAAAATCCCTACTGTACCTGAATGTAACTTGTCTTAAGCTATTCCTGAAAAGGGTGGGACCTAAATCCAAATTTCCCTTCCTCTTAATGATGAGGTGAAAGCCCAAAGGCATCTTCCATAACATGAAAGCAGACCCAACAGAAGAAAATAACGATGATACATAAGGCAGGCCAAGAGGGACTTTGAAAAGAAGCTTGCTGTAGAGGCAAGAATTAATATTAAAAAAAAAAAAAAACCACAACAACTTTGCCAACTCTATTCAAAATAAAAAGCGCATGAGGGATTCAGCTGGACCACTGGTTGACTAAGGGGGATAAAGAGTGCTCAGGGAGGAAAAGGAAATCGCAGAAAATTCATAAAATCTCTTTCAGTCCACCCTGGAGGAGGGTGTTGTGCTCATACCTTCACTGGAAACTCTTAGAAGTTAATTAACCCCCATGGAGGTGGTGAATGCAACACTAACATACTCTAGCAACAGAGAGAATTACTCTCTACTAGCAATTATATAAGCAAAGAGTTGCCACATCCGAAACAACATATCAGTGAGCTTTTTCGCTGCCTGCATCTCAAATCTATGGCCTGTGCAAACAAACAAACAAACCATCTTCCACCAGTAATGAACATTCAGCATATTAGCAATTTTTCCAGTTAGAGAGAATCATCTGAAGCGGAAGGATATTAACAAAAACAACATCATTGAGCACTAGAAAGGTTCATCTCCAGTGTTACAAATTTAAAAAAACTACCATTCTCAAATGTAACTCTGTATCCAGATTTAAATTGTTTTTTTTCAATTCATGACCACACTTTCCACCAAATGTTCTGAATAAGGGGCACGAAAATATCATATGTGAAAGAGCGCCAGGACTTACCATGCAATGCCAGCACCTATGTTCACCCCAAATAGTTACCCTCCAAAGTGTCCAAGTAGTACTGTGCATCAGAAAACAGGAGGCTTGGGTAAGACTTGCCCAGATGGAAGGTCAAAATGTCACCCAATCTAAGGAGTCTGCCTGTATCTCAACATCCCTTTCCCACATCCCCTCCAATCTTAAATTAAAGAGTAAAGCTGCTTCCTCATTTTTTGTTTAATCTTCTTATTGAACAGCCATGAATAAAACAAAACTCAAAACAGTATAAGATATAGAATTTCTTGTATATACCATGCTTGCATAAAAAGACTTCAAAACGTTGGCAAGATGCCCTCATTTTTCTTTATGCCATAGGTTCTGAAGAGAAAAGGTTTGAACGCAAAGGGGCGTGTTTACTGAACCGCGTTAGCTGCTAATGCAGTGGAAATGCAGATCTGCATTTTGCACGGTGGACCTTGGTGGGCGGGATCAGGGCGGGGAGTAGGCGGGATCAGGGCGGGGAGTAGGCGTGCCAATGGTTGGCGGCTGTTGCACGATGCCAGCCAAAATCGGGCCTCATTGTGGCGGCAGATAAAGCCACAGCCGTGCAGTCCCCCGCCCCCCATGCCTCAATCATCTCCTCCCCCCTTAAACAATATTGTCAGTGCCGCGAATATAAAGATCCATTTTGCAATACACGATAACAGGGCCAGGCGTGGGAGGACCTCTCCTTCCTCCCTTCACCATTGAACCACCAGGGCTTCAAGGTATGAACTGGGCCCCCCCCCCCCAAGCCAACTGCTAGCCGGGTTTCAATGTTGAGGAGGGTGGGGGAACTCTGACTGGCTAGCCAGGACTTTACAGGAGCGGGAAGGAGATCAGCAGCTGTCTTGGGGAGGGGGACTGATATTGAAGAGGGGGGCCAGCACTTTTTTAGATATTGTCAAGATCCGTGGCACCGACGATATTAAAGGGAGGGGGATAATTGGGGTATGGGGGGCACAGTTGCAATCAGGGATGAGGACAGGTAGCAATCGTGGATCTCCGCGGTAAATCCAAAACCTCTGTGGCATCTGGAGGAGGAGAGCTGGGAATGTCCCCTGTAAATACTGTGCAGGTTTTGGCCTTACCCACGGTCCTTTTGCAGCTATCGCACTGCTACTGCCGTTTAGTCAACATGCCCCTTAATCTCTGCAGTTTTACACCAGACCCCCTTACTACTGGACTCACCTGAGCAGCTGCTTTTCCCAGTCTCTCTTTCCTCTGAGCCCGGCTCAGCCCTGATGTACGGCTCTTCCCCTCCTTCAATGTGGGATATAACATCAGGGATGACAGCTGGACAGCCTATTCCTGAGGTAAAAAGAGTGCATTAGGCTTCCCATAATCACCGTCACTGTCATTCCCAGAAATACAGGATTTCCACACCAGGTTAAAAAAAAAAAAAAACCCACAGGTGAAAAGGAAAGGTTTTGTGGCCCTGCATGTTTCAGAGAAACAAATCCTCCTAGACATCTTTTTAGTCTAGTTGACTACTGCAATAGATTATCAGCTTCATTTCAACTTGTGCAAACCTCCTTATCCCTCATACAACATGCGAGTTTCCTATCATATCTCCTCTAAAAGTATAAATATTAAGATCTTTAAGTCTGTCTTCATATGCTTTATAATGAAGACCACTAACCATTTTAGTAGCCACCCTCTGCACCGACTCCAAACTGCATATCCTTTTGAAGGTGCGGTCTCCAGAATTGCACACAATGCTCCAAATGAGACTTATACAGAAGCACTATCACCTTCTTTCTTCTGCTGGCCATTCCTCTCCCTATGCACCCAATCATCCTTCTGGCTTTTGCCGTCGCCTTTTCTACTTGTTTATCTACTTTAAGATCATCAGACACAACCATGCCCAGGTCCATTTCTTTGGTGGACAGAAGTACTTCACCCCCTACACTGTACCGCTCCCTTGGACTTTTGCAGCCCAAATGCATGACCCTGTATTTTTTAGCATTAAATCTCAGCTTACAACTCAATCTAAGGTCTCTTTTGGCAGAGGGAATGTGATCAATACTGAAAAAACCTCTGCACTGCAACTCGAAAGTATACAATGTATCCTCCTTGAGACTTGATACAATACTTATATTCAGGTAACATTTTCAATATCAGTTTCAAACGACTGCTGTTAATAGTAACTTAGTAGCAGGTCTCAGTAAATTCGGGCTGCCATTTGACTAACAATTTATCGTCTAATGGACTCAATGCCCTTTTAACATCAACGACCTTTTATACTTAAACTGCTACTACTACTTTCATTAATGAAAGACCGTTGAGTGAGCTTTTGAATGATGTTTTCTCTGGATTTGAGTGCTTTACAAGATTCCCCTGACAAAACCGGAAAGGGTGAAACGCAAATATTGGCGCGTCTGTCAGCGTTGGGACATTTAAAGTTGAAGTTCCCTTCAAAGGTTAAGCACTAGTTCTTTAAACCAACGCATCAGTTCTTTAAACCATTTTTATCTTTGCTTGTAGTAGCAGTTTAAGTATAAAAGGTCGTTGATGTTAAAAGGGCATTGAGTCCATTAGACGATAAATCGTTAGTCAAATGGCAGCCCGAATTTACTGAGACCTTCTGCTACTAAGTTACTATTAACAGCAGTCGTTTGAAACTGATATTGAAAATGTTACCTGAATATAAGTATTGTATCAAGTCTCAAGGAGGATACATTGTATACTTTCGAGTTGCAGTGCAGAGGTTTTTTCAGTATTGATTAAATCTCAGCTGCCAAATTCTTGGCCATTCTTCAAGCTTAGCTAGATCCCTCTTCTTTCCTGTGTGTCTACTCTATTGCAGATTTTGGTATCATCCACAAAGAGGCCATTTCCCAACAGCTCTTCCGCAATATCACTAACAAAGATGTTAAAAATTATTGGACCAGGACAGATCCCTGCAGCACACCACTGGTTAACTTCCTTCTCAGAGAGTGACCTCCATTTACCTGTATCTTTTGCCACCTCCCACTCAACCAATTTCTAACCCAATCCGTAACTTTAGGGTCCATCCCTAGGGTGCTCAGTTTGTCACCTGTGTGGGATGGTGTCAAAGGCTGTACTGAAATCTAAGTATACCACATCTAGGGCTTTCCCTTGGTCCAACTCCCTGGTCAAAGAATTCAATCAGATTTCTCTGACAAGACCTGCCTCTGGTAAACCCATGCTGCCTCAGATCCTGCAATCCACTGGGCTCCAAAAACCTCACTATCCCCTCTTTCAGCAGTGTTTCCAATAACACAGGTACACTAAAAAAATTTTTTTTTAAACTGCCTCTAATGTTTCGATTGATTTTTATGTTTTTTGGTGCGCTGAATCCAAATCTGGTAACCAATTTGCTCCATCACGTACAGATTTTTTGCTACATTGGGTTAGCAGTTTGAGGTGAACGTTTCAGATTGAGTGCGATCGAGATAAAGGTTTCTTGGATGAATTCTTTATACTAATTGTTTAGTAGTTATTCAAATAAGAATAAAGAAAATTGTAACAAGGCAGCACATAAGAATAGAGTAATGTCAACAAAACACACTGTGATGGTAGCAAAATTGTCTGCACTTAAAACAGCCACATGTGTACAAACATTGAGCATATAAGAGCGAGGTTAGACACAAAGCAAAGCAAAGAAATGTGCAAAAAATGTTATACAGGTATGTATGTAAGAATAGAAAACGCAAACCGCACCATTGCAATACATGAAGACAAACACCCGATGGTGTGAAAATAAAATTCTAATAAATGAGATCCGACACTGTGGTAATAACTAGCAAATTTTTATTTCAAAGTTTAGTAAAAACACGATATTTGTCAACACAGTTTAGATTTTAAAGTCATTCTTGGGTCAATCAATCTCCTGGTGGGCCCGTTTCTTCTTCCCCCGAATGCTTCTCTTGGTGCGCTGCTTGGCGTATTTTTCATCTGGGGTTTCCCGCAGCAGCAACCAACAGAAATCAGCCATCATAGTGGTGTTCCATCTTCCTTGGTACCTTCTCTCTGCGTCCTTTGATGTCCTGGTGAAACCTTTCACCTTGTTCTTCACTGTACGCCCCCAAGTTTTCGGGAAAGTAGTTCACATGGGAGTGCAAGAAATGGACTTTCAGGCTCATGTTACAGCCTTGTTCTTTGAAGGCATTGAGCATCCTGGCAACAATATCCTTATAGTTCTCATCCCGCCTGTTCCCCAAGAATTTGAGAACATCCTTGAAGGAATCCCAGGCTTCTTTTTCCTTCTCAGACATTGTTTCACAGCGAATGCTCCATCTGAAATGAGTTTCCTTATATCAGGGCCAACAAACACTCCTTCCTTTAGCTTTGCTTCAGAAAGTCGGGGGAACTTTGAGCAAAGGTACCGAAAGCACTCACCATCTTTTGGAAGGGACTTGATGAATTGCTTAATGAGACCCAACTTAATGTGGAGAGGTGGTAATAGAATTTTATCACGAGGTACCAAGCTCTCATGAAGAACATTTTTCTCACCGGGTCTCAAATACTCCCGAATTGGCCAGTCTTTTTTCCCCCAGTGTAGGTCGCGGGCCCGGCTATCCCACAAGCAAAGGAAGCAGGGATATTTGGTGAAACCGGATTGCTGCCCTAATAGCATGGATAGAATTTTAAAGTCTCCACAAATCATCCACTTATGCCTCATCATAACGAATCTTCTGAAGAATCAGGGCCAAATTCTCGTATTTTTCTTGGAGAATAACAGAGTGAGCAATAGGAACTGAAAGCGAATGTGTTTGCCATTATGAAGAAGAACACCTTTTATGCTGTCTTTTGACGAATCAATGAACAGCCGCCATTCAGCAGGATCATACTTGAGTTTAAACTTTTCCATCACTCCGTATATATCGTTGCAAAATACCAAATCTTCCTCTTTGCCTGAAATACTTCAAAAATTGTGTCCTCGCGGTTGCGGGTACCAATAAAAAGTTGTTTCCTGGTGACAATAGATTTTTCTGTTTTAAGCCGAGAACCTAGCAGTTGGGCAGCATCTTTTGGGAGTCCTAAATCCCGGACTAAATCATTCAATTCAGCTTGAGAGAAAAGTTCAGGTTTCGGATCTGGTTCAGTTTCAAACTCAGAAGTACTGGACTCATCGGGGAAAAGCCATCTGATGAGTCTCATGATCAGAACCGTCCCACACAAATATGATCCACAAGATTTTGGTGGTTCAGGCACAGGTACTTCGTTGCTATGAGGCATAGGCCTAATTGCTGAGGGAAGGTTGGGGTAACTTATTACGTTCTTATTTTTTAAGTTTGTATCCCTTCACATGCAAGAGCAAAAATAGCAGTCACTGCTGTGGTCTCTTTGTTCACGCCACATCATAGGTATTCCAAAACGAAATGCTTGTTTTTTTACCTTTCATCCATAAGCGTAGATCTTCCTCACATGTCTTGCACACTTTGTGAGGAGCCCACGGTTTGTCTTGATTGCCTAACTTCAAACCGAAATAGGCGAAATATACTTTTTAAATAAATGCAGAAATGTTCCTCTGCCGCTTTTTCACGGTATATTCCCCACAAATAAAACAAAAACGGTCCGGAGTGTTGACGCAACCTCTGGCTCTGTGAGCCATCACAAATAAACAGCACTGCAAAACTACAACTGTAGTGAACCACTTTGGAATAAAGCTGGATTACGACTGAGCAAACAAAAGGTAATAATGAACTTGCAAGAAACTGAAATTTGACAGGAACGTTCATGTCGCAGCCACCGTGTTGAGCGAGCGAACGAGGCGAGGCGAACAGGAAAGAACATGCGCCAGCGCGAGTACTGGATTTAGCCCCCCGCCTCCCAATTGTCCTGTTAATGTATAAATGAATACAAAACACTCTAAAATATCATGAGGGAGTGTTTCTAGTTAGTTAAACCATTACAAACCTCTATTTTGGGCCAAGAAAATAAACTGCAGTCGGCTAACAATAAATTATGTGAACATTCCTTATATGGGTAAGAATCTAATTTTGCAAGAAAACGTGACGTGATGGAACATTTGGTTATTTTTTCTGGATTCAGCACCCCAAAATCTATAGGGACAGTTGCAAAACTGGAGGCAGTTTTTTGGTAGTGTACCTGTTGTAATTTACTAACCACGGAGTTAGACTAACCGGCCTGTAGTTTTCAACCTCATCCTTACTTACACTTCTGTGTAAAAGGACCAACATGTGCCTTTCCCCCAGTCCTCTGGAATCACTTTTGACTCTAAAGAAGCATTAAAAAGGTCAGTCTGTGGAGCCACTGGAATGTTCCCAGAGTTCCTTCAATATTCTTGGATGTATCCCATCCAGTCCCATCACTGTTTACTTTTAATTATTTTTTTATTTTATTTTTAATTAGGATGTTCAAGCTAGAACAATATCAATAAGTATACAGAACACAATAAAATCATCACGTAATATATACCAAAAGAAATAAAAGCAAAGAAAAGACATTAGACCCACATCTCGGGGGAAAACTACAAGATTAATGATAAGGAAAAATAAGACAGGAGGTCAAAAAAACTAAAGGAAAAATGCCCCACTGTTCAAATCCAGCCCCCATCAATCAATGACCCAACCCTTCCAAACTGCATCTATAAACCATCATCAAAATAAAGTATAACAAAAAGAAAACGATCACTTCTGCATTTTTCCTTGTCAAGAATCAACTTTTCTAAATCTGAAGGTGATAAAAAACAAAAATTTGTCATATACCCAAAAGCTACTAATCATTTACAGGGATAGCGCAAACAAAATGTAGCCCCCTAAGGCAAGGAATTCTAGGTTCGAGGGCTAGAAAAAGACTTCCTACATGTTTGTGTAAAGTGGAAACATCACGCGAAAGACAGATACTTTGTCACCACAATCACAAATTAGGCTTTGTTTCCTATAGTAAGCCTTGAGGATTAGTAATTTTACTCTTCCTCAGAAACAAAAAGTCACTACAACAATGTAGCTCTAGTAGAAATAATATCCCGAGTATCTTTCTAAGAAAGCAGTCAAATCAAAATTATTTTATCCTCAAGAACAGCTTACTGTCTTTCCCCCTCCTCTAACACTCTTGCCTGAAACAATTTTAGCAGAAATATATAACACTTAGTAAATACACGAGATTAGGTCGGAAAGTTGGAAGGAGTAAAAGGACATCCTTCACGTATTTCCTAAACAATATTTGTGGGGACACATAAACTAATACAAGGAAAATTTAAGCAGTCTCACATTCTTGCTCCTAGTCATTATTCTATAAATTCTCAAGTTTTGATGCCTAAAGAAGACTATCCTTCATAGTAGTAGACTGAGGAGGAAACAAAAGATTTGACTGAGTATCCAGATTCGAAAAGACATTGCATTCAAGTTTAGTCCCAATCTGACTATACAAATTGTGAATTTTAAGAAATGCATCCCATAGTAGTAAACTGACATACCAATGGAGAAAAGGAAACAGTTATCAACAAGAATCTGCTCAGTAGGCTTACCCACCTGCCAGATATCCAAAAGTGACAACAAGAGGAAAAGTGTGAGTCAACAGTGAAGAGAGAGTAACAGAAAGCTCCTTCCAAGATACAACTTTGGGGGGGTCCGACCGTCAATCTGAGACTCTGACGACAAGACTGAGACACAGCAGATAATTCCAAAAAAGCCAGTGGTGGGCAAAGGAGGAGTACGCTCCAGGGAGCTAAAGACTCGCCCCCCTAAACAGAGGGCACAAAAGAACAACAGTATCTGGTGTCGCTTGTTACAGGATGAGATACCAGGGCTAGCCATGTCCCCCCCCGGGCCCGCTGTGGAAACCACCCACAAGGGATTTCTTCTTCCTCTTACCAACGGGCATCCCAGCTCCACCAATTCTGCCCTGTCTCATAATGTGCTCCTAAAACCCCTTTGGCTATAATCCCAACAACGGCGCCAACGGCTAAGCGCCGTAGGATACACAAGGATTTATAGGGCCATTGGGTGATGTCAGCCATTAGGTGCCCCACACAGG
>CM066031.1:155949187-156106075 GCA_033557465.1 Ichthyophis bannanicus
ATCGTCTAATGGACTCAATGCCCTTTTAACATCAACGACCTTTTATACTTAAACTGCTACTACTACTTTCATTAATGAAAGACCGTTGAGTGAGCTTTTGAATGATGTTTTCTCTGGATTTGAGTGCTTTACAAGATTCCCCTGACAAAACCTGAAAGGGTGAAACGCAAATATTGGCGCGTCTGTCAGCGTTGGGACATTTAAAGTGAAGTTCCCTTCAAAGGTTAAGCACTAGTTCTTTAAACCACGCATCAGTTCTTTAAAACCATTTTTATCTTTGCTTGTAGTAGCAGTTTAAGTATAAAAGTCTTTGATGTTAAAAGGGCATTGAGTCCATTAGACGATAAATCGTTAGTCAAATGGCAGCCCGAATTTACTGAGACCTTCTGCTACTAAGTTACTATTAACAGCAGTCGTTTGAAACTGATATTGAAAATGTTACCTGAATATAAGTATTGTATCAAGTCTCAAGAAGGATACATTGTATACTTTTCGAGTTGCAGTGCAGAGGTTTTTTTCAGTATGATTAAATCTCAGCTGCCAAATTCTTGGCCATTCTTCAAGCTTAGCTAGATCCCTCTTCTTTCCTGTGTGTCTACTCTCATTGCAGATTTTGGTATCATCCACAAAGAGGCCATTTCCCAACAGCTCTTCCGCAATATCACTAACAAAGATGTTAAAAATTATTGGACCAGGACAGATACCTGCAGCACACCACTGGTTAACTTCCTTCTCAGAGAGTGACCTCCATTTACCTGTATCTTTTGCCACCTCCCACTCAACCAATTTCTAACCCAATCCGTAACTTTAGGGTCCATCCCTAGGTGCTCAGTTTGTCACCTGTGTGGGATGGTGTCAAAGGCTGTACTGAAATCTAAGTATACCACATCTAGGGCTTTCCCTTGGTCCAACTCCCTGGTCAAAGAATTCAATCAGATTTCTCTGACAAGACCTGCCTCTGGTAAACCCATGCTGCCTCAGATCCTGCAATCCACTGGACTCCAAAAACCTCACTATCCCCTCTTTCAGCAGCGTTTCCAATAACACAGGTACACTAAAAAAATTTTTTTTTAAACTGCCTCTAATGTTTCGATTGATTTTTATGTTTTTTGGTGCGCTGAATCCAAATCTGGTAACCAATTTGCTCCATCACGTACAGATTTTTTTGCTACATTGGGTTAGCAGTTTGAGGTGAACGTTTCAGATTGAGTGCGATCGAGATAAAGGTTTCTTGGATGAATTCTTTATACTAATTGTTTAGTAGTTATTCAAATAAGAATAAAGAAAATTGTAACAAGGCAGCACATAAGAATAGAGTAATGTCAACAAAACACACTGTGATGGTAGCAAAATTGTCTGCACTTAAAACAGCCACATGTGTACAAACATTGAGCATATAAGAGCGAGGTTAGACACAAAGCAAAGCAAAGAAATGTGCAAAAAATGTTATACAGGTATGTATGTAAGAATAGAAAACGCAAACCGCACCATTGCAATACATGAAGACAAACACCCGATGGTGTGAAAATAAAATTCTAATAAATGAGATCCGACACTGTGGTAATAACTAGCAAATTTTTATTTCAAAGTTTAGTAAAAACACGATATTTGTCAACACAGTTTAGATTTTAAAGTCATTCTTGGGTCAATCAATCTCCTGTGGGCCCGTTTCTTCTTCCCCCGAATGCTTCTCTTGGTGCGCTGCTTGGCGTATTTTTCATCTGGGGTTTCCCGCAGCAGCAACCAACAGAAATCAGCCATCATAGTGGTGTTCCATCTTCCTTGGTACCTTCTCTCTGCGTCCTTTGATGTCCTGGTGAAACCTTTCACCTTGTTCTTCACTGTACGCCCCCAAGTTTTCGGGAAAGTAGTTCACATGGGAGTGCAAGAAATGGACTTTCAGGCTCATGTTACAGCCTTGTTCTTTGAAGGCATTGAGCATCCTGGCAACAATATCCTTATAGTTCTCATCCCGCCTGTTCCCCAAGAATTTGAGAACATCCTTGAAGGAATCCAGGCTTCTTTTTCCTTCTCAGACATTGTTTCAGCGAATGCTCCATCTGAAATGAGTTTCCTTATATCAGGGCCAACAAACACTCCTTCCTTTAGCTTTGCTTCAGAAAGTCGGGGGAACTTTGAGCAAAGGTACCGAAAGCACTCACCATCTTTTGGAAGGGACTTTATGAATTGCTTAATGAGACCCAACTTAATGTGGAGAGGTGGTAATAGAATTTTATCACGAGGTACCAAGCTCTCATGAAGAACATTTTTCTCACCGGGTCTCAAATACTCCCGAATTGGCCAGTCTTTTCCCCCAGTGTAGGTCGCGGGCCCCGGCTATCCCACAAGCAAAGGAAGCAGGGATATTTGGTGAAACCGGATTGCTGCCCTAATAGCATGGATAGAATTTTAAAGTCTCCACAAATCATCCACTTATGCTCATCATAACGAATCTTCTGAAGAATCAGGGCCAAATTCTCGTATTTTTCTTGGAGAATAACAGAGTGAGCAATAGGAACTGAAGCGAATGTGTTGCCATTATGAAGAAGAACACCTTTTATGCTGTCTTTTGACGAATCAATGAACAGCCGCCATTCAGCAGGATCATACTTGAGTTTAAACTTTTCCATCACTCCGTATATATCGTTGCAAAATACCAAATCTTCCTCTTTGCTGAAATACTTCAAAAATTGTGTCTCGCGGTTGCGGTACCAATAAAAAGTTGTTCCTGGTGACAATAGATTTTTCTGTTTAAGCCGAGAACCTAGCAGTTGGGCAGCATCTTTTGGGAGTCCTAAATCCCGGACTAAATCATTCAATTCAGCTTGAGAGAAAAGTTCAGGTTTCGGATCTGGTTCAGTTTCAAACTCAGAAGTACTGGACTCATCGGGAAAAGCCATCTGATGAGTCTCATGATCAGAACCGTCCACACAAATATGATCCAAAGATTTTGGTGGTTCAGGCACAGGTACTTCGTTGCTATGAGGCATAGGCCTAATTGCTGAGGGAAGGTTGGGGTAACTTATTACGTTCTTATTTTTTAAGTTGTATCCCTTCACAATGCAAGAGCAAAAATAGCAGTCACTGCTGTGGTCTCTTTGTTCACGCCACATCATAGGTATTCCAAAACGAAATGCTTGTTTTTTTACCTTTCATCCATAAGCGTAGATCTTCCTCACATGTCTTGCACACTTTGTGAGGAGCCCACGGTTTGTCTTGATTGCCTAACTTCAAACCGAAATAGGCGAAATATACTTTTTAAATAAATGCAGAAATGTTCCTCTGCCGCTTTTTCACGGTATATTCCCCACAAATAAAACAAAAACTGTCCGGAGTGTTGACGCAACCTCTGGCTCTGTGAGCCATCACAAATACACAGCACTGCAAACTACAACTGTAGTGAACCACTTTGGAATAAAGGCTGGATTACGACTGAGCAAACAAAAGGTAATAATGAACTTGCAAGAAACTGAAATTTGACAGGAACGTTCATGTCGCAGCCACCGTGTTTGAGCGAGCGAACGAGGCGAGGCGAACAGGAAAGAACATGCGCCAGCGCGAGTACTGGATTTAGCCCCCCGCCTCCCAATTGTCCTGTTAATGTATAAAATGAATACAAAACACTCTAAAATATCATGAGGGAGTGTTTCTAGTTAGTTAACCATTACAACCTCTATTTTGGGCCAAGAAAATAAACTGCAGTCGGCTAAAAATAAATTATGTGAACATTCCTTATATGGGTAAGAAATCTAATTTTGCAAGAAAACGTGACGTGATGGAACATTTTGGTTATTTTTTCTGGATTCAGCACCCCAAAATCTATAGGAATCAGTTGCAAAACTGGAGGCAGTTTTTTGGTAGTGTACCTGTGTAATTTACTAACCACGGAGGTTAGACTAACCGGCCTGTAGTTTTCAACCTCATCCTTACTTACACTTCTGTGTAAAAGGACCACATGTGCCTTTCCCCAGTCCTCTGGAATCACTTTTGACTCTAAAGAAGCATTAAAAAGGTCAGTCTGTGGAGCCACTGGAATGTTCCAGAGTTCCTTCAATATTCTTGGATGTATCCCATCCAGTCCCATCACTGTTTACTTTTATTTATTTTTTATTTTATTTTTATTAGGATTTTCAAGCTATACAATATCAATAAAGTATACAGAAACACAATAAATCATCAAGTAATATATACCAAAAGAAATAAAAGCAAAAAGACATTAGCCCACATCTCGGGGGAAAACTACAAGATTAATGATAAGGAAAATAAGACAGGAGGTCAAAAAAACTAAAGGAAAAATGCCCCTGTCAAATCCAGCCCATCAATCAATGACCCACCCTTCCACATAGCATCTATAACCATCATCAAAATAAAGTATAACAAAAAGAAAAAGATCACTCTGCATTTTCCTTGTCAAGAATCAACTTTTCTAAATCTGAAGGTGATAAAAAACAAAATTTGTCATACCCAAAAGATACTAAGCATTTACAGGGATAGCGCAAACAAAATGTAGCCCCCTAAGGCAAGAATTCTAGGTTTGAGGGCTAGAAAAGACTTCCTACATGTTTGTGTAAAGTGGAAACATCAGGAAAGACAGATACTTTGTCACCACAATACAAATTAGCTTTTTTTCCTATAGTAAGCCTTGAGGATAGTAATTTTATCTTCCTCAGAAACCAAAAGTCACTAACAATGTAGCTCTAGTAGAAATAATATCCCGAGTATCTTCTAAGAAAGCAGTCAAATCAAAATTATTTTTATCCTCAAGAACAGCTACTTCCCCCTCCTCTACACTTTGCTGAACAATTTTAGCAGAAATATAACAACACTTAGTAAATACAAGAGAATCGGAAGTTGGAAGGAGAAGGACATCCTTCAAGTATTTCTTAAACAATATTTGTGGGGACAATAAACTAATACAAGGAAAATTAAGCATTCTCAAATTCTTGCTCCTAGTCATATTCTCTAAATTCTCAAGTTTTTGATGCATAAGAAGACTATCCTTCATATTAGTAGACTGAGGAGAAACAAAAGATTTGACTTGAGTATCCATATTCGAAAGACATGAATTCAAAGTCCCAATCTGACTATCCAAATTGTGAAATTTAAGAACTGCATCCCTAGTAAACCGACATAAAGAAGGAACAGTCTCAACAAGAATCTGCTCAGTAGGATTAACCACCTGCCAGATATCCAAAAGTGAAACAGAGGAAACTTGTGAGTCAACAGGAGTAACAGAAAGCTCCTTCCAAGATACAACTTTGGGGAGTCCGACGTCAATCTGAAGACTCTGACGACAAGACTGAGACACAGCAGATAATTCCAAAAAGCCAGGTGGCAAAGGAGGAGTACGCTCCAGGGAGCTAAGACTCGCCCCCTCAACAGAGGGCACAAAAGAAACAGTATCTGGTGTCGCTGTTACAGGATTAGATACCAGGTGCTTATCCATCGGGCCGCTTGTGGAAACCACCACAAGGGATTTCTTCTTCCTCTTACCACCGGGCATCCCAGCTCCACAATTCTGCCCTGTCTCCTAATGTGCTCCTAAACCCCTTTGGATATACCCCAACAAAGGCGCCAACGGCTAAGCGCCGTAGTATACACAAGATTTATAGGGCCTTTGGATGATGTCAGCATTAGGTGCCCCACACAGGCCTGATGTTCCCAAGCACCAGCTGCTCTCACCCCTCCACGGCATAGTTAGGCTGCAGGCAATGCTTCCCCACTGTTTACTTTTAGTTTAACTAATTCCTCATGAACACAGACTTCTGAAAGTCGTTCAAGATCCCCTTCACTTCTGTTCCTATTTCTGGGTGTTTTCTGAGGTCCTGCAATTCCATTTTATCATCAGCTTCTAGATATTCCTCCACTTCACCCTTGAGTCCGACAACAGCACTTTTGCACTTCCTCCTCTCACTAACATATCTGAAAAATGTCTTATCTCCCCATTTTATTGCATTGGTTATTTCTTATTTTTGTATCTTTGCTTTCCTGACTACTTTGTTAGCTTCTCTAAGTTTTTCCAAATACAGATGCTTGCCTTCCTCTCACTGTGATCTTTTGTATTTTATGAAGGCCTTCCCTCTCTTTCTTCATCTTTTTTTTTTACATTTTCAGCTACTTCTTTTGAGAAGCATAGTGGCCTCCTTTTCCTTTTATTTAGCTTTCTAACAAAAAAGATTTGTTGCCCTTAATATATCTCAGTTCAGTTTTCTCCATTGCTTGTCTATATCTCCCAGCTGTTCCCATCCAGCTACGACTCCTTGAGGTATTGTCCCATCTTGGCAAAGTTAGTTTTTCTAAAGTCTAAGACCCTCGCTTGTGAATGGCTACTGGGGAAGAGCTGAAGACTTTTCAGAGTACAGCCAGCATTTATGATGTGGTTGGATCAAAGCCCTCGATACGTCTGACTGCTGATGTAGCTGCGCATGAAATGAGAGTCAGAAGCTGCAAAGATGTCTTACATATTGGGACATGGAACGTACGAAGCATGAACCAAGGGAAGTTTGAGGTGGTCAAGAATGAAATTGAATGACTACAACTCGATCTGCTGGGTGCCAGCGAACTGAAATGGACTGGCATCAGGCACTTTGCATCTGATGATCACATAGTCTACTATGTTGGAAATGAAAGGCAAAGAAGAAATCGTGTTGCATTTATAATTAAAGAAGAAACTTGTGAGAACTGTAATGACATACAGTGCAATCAGTGAACACTTAATTTCTATTTATCTATGAGGAATGCCCATCAACACAACTATTATTCAGGTATGTGACCCAACAACAGCTGTGGGACAGGAAGAAGCTGGTCAGTTCTACAAACAAGTGCAAGCTGAAATTGACAGTACATGCAAACAGGATATCCTGATAGTCATGAGTGGCTGGAACGCAAATGTTGGCAACAAAGAAGAAGGTAAGTGGTAGGAAAATATGGACTTGGCAACAGAAATGAAGCTAAACAAAATGAATTCTGCAAGATCAATGATCTATCAAACACCTTCTTCCAGCAACACAAGCAGCAACTATACACAGGGACTTCACCCAAAGGATTTACAAGAATCAAACTTGACTACATCTGTGGAAATCAACAATGAAAAAGCCCATTAACATCAACAAAGACAAAACCTGAAGATAACTGTGGTACAGAAATCACCAACTACTAGTATGCGAACAAGCTAAAGCTGAAAAAGGGCAAGCCACTCATGAATGTACAAAATACAACCTTGAGATTATACCACTGGAATTTAAAGATTGCCTGCAAAATTGATTTGCTACTTTGGATACAGATGACAGAGCACCAGAATAGGTATGGGATGACATCAAGAAAGTTGTTCTTGAAGAAAATGAGAAGTGTCTACAAAAGGTGAAAGGCCAAAATGGATGACTGAAGAAACTCTGAAAAATCGCCCAGAAACTCAAAGAAGCTAAAGCCAAAAGAGAAAGGAGAGAAACACAGAACACTCAGATTTCTAACGTGCAGCAAGATGAGACAAAGGGAAGTACTATAATGGCGCGTGCAAGGAAACAAAATCAGAAACTATTCAGAAGGACAACAAAATCAGCTTTCCTAAGGCTATGAGAGTGTAAAAGAGGATTCCAGCCTTGAATTAGAATGCTACAAGATGCTCAAGGATCCATGTTGAATGATGCTGAGAAGATCAAGAAAAGAGGGAAAGAGTATACAGGTCATTATACTGTAAAGATCAAGTGGATCAACAGCTGGTTCAACCTTATAATCCGGAAAAACATTGGTGATGAAAAAAGAAGTTGAAGAAGCATTGAAAGCATTATCAAAGAACAAAGCACCAAGCATTAATGGCGTTCCCACTGAAGTTTTACAGCAATCAGATGCAGCTGTTGCCATACTTACAAAGCTCTGCTAGGAAATTTGGAAGACCAAATCATGGCCAACAGATTGGAAAAGATCTGTATTTATACCATTACTGAAGAAAGGTGATCCGACTGACTGTGGAAATTATCGCACAATTACTCTGATCCCACAAGCCAACAAGATTCTACTCAAGATCACTCAGCAGAAATTACAACCACACCTGGAATGAGAACTGCCTGAAGTGCAAGCAGGGTTCAGGAAAGGGCGAGGAACGAGAGACATCATCGCTGATGTGAGATGGATCCTTGAAAAGATAGATATCCTTTTGATATTCTTTTATACTGTATGTGTTTTATTAACTATAGCAAGGCCTTTGTGTGAATCATGATAAACTCTGGGCCACATTAAGAAGCATGGGTGTACCAGAACTTCCTAGATGTCAGCGGAAGACAGAAGTTGGGGGTGGAGGGAGGGCAGGTACAGCTTAGGTGCTGGGGAGAGAGCTGTGATTGGAACGAGGAGGGAAAAGACAGTGGGAATTTCTGGTCTAGAGGAGGAGTTAGGCTTTACGATGGGGGAAATTCTGCACAAAAACAAGCTAATAAAACATGCAGAATTTTGTAGAATTTTAAAATACCGTGTGCAGAATTTTAATTTTTCTTTTTGCGAAAATTCCCTCAGCTATAAAGTACCATGGCTTCAACAAGTTGAATCTTTGTCTAGGACCTCCATAGCTGTTCTGCCAAGAGCACTGTGTTGTTGAATTTCTCGACAGTTTGTCGTTTCTTCATTCTTGATCCAGGCAGGTCAATGTTGTCTACTATTTCTATTTCTTCTCCATTAAGGATGAAATGGATTTTGCCTGTGGTCAGGATCTTTGTCTTCTTCGTGTTAAGGTGCAGGCTCATTTTAAGTCCATCAAGCTGATGCAGAAACCCTGCGCTGGAGCCCAATGCTTGAGGGGTCAATAGCGTGAGCTTAACATTGACATTTTGCGATGGGATGCAATATGCAAAATTACCCAGTGTGCAGAGCGTTAAGCTGGGAGAGCAAACCAAACACATGCGCACAGAAGCCTGCGCAACTTTAGCATGTTGTCCTGGAGAAACAGGGTCATCTGAGGTGAAGATTGACACTTCACCTCAGATAATCTAGGCATCGGGGAAATACTCCAATTTCATTGGCAAACTATCTGGGGCCACTGCCCCCCCACACTCGACAGAAATAAAATCCCCAGTGGCTCCCGACGCCTCCACCAACCCACCCATTCATCCATCCAATCGCAAACATCCTTGATGGCCCAGTGGCCCCCAAGCCCCCCCCCCTCCGCTCCCAGTACCTTCAAGTATGGGGTGAGAGCAATCACCCACATGCCCCTGCGACGCCACCTTGAAAAATGGCAGCATCTGATCCCATGCTGTACACTCTGGGATGCATTGAGCAGGGTCAGACTGCCATATAAGGGAAAAAGATGCCTTATTTGGCAGTGATCCCCTGCGTTGCATCCTGGGACGCACTAACTGTGGGTCAGACTGCTATATAAAGCATCTGTCTGCCTTATATGGCAGTCTGATTCTGCTCGGTGCATCAGAAGATGCACTGCGTGGAGCCAGGTACCACCATTTTTCAAGATGGTGGTGTGGGAGAATGTGGGCAATGCTCTCGCCCCATACTTAAAGGTATGGGGGAGAGGGGGAGTAAATAAATAAATAGGGGACTCACTGGGCCATAGGGGATTTTGTTTGTCAGGAGGTGGTTTGTGTCTTCGGGGGCACCAGCCCCTCCAAAAGAGTGTGTCGATGGCATCAGGGGCTTTCCCCAATGTCTGGATCATCAGAGGTGAAATATCAAACTTCACCTTAGATGATATTTTTGCTCCTGGCTATATCTTTATGTGTGCCTGAAGCTGTTATGAAGATCCAACATTAAAAAATAGTGTAAAAGTCTGCGCTAAGTTTAAGCGCAAGGTTTTTGTTTTTATACATCGGGCGCCATTAATTATGCACGATTTGCTTGTCAGGTACGCTGCAATTTAGAATGGTTGTTTTTTTTGGGCGTTTTTCCGGTGTTAACTTAATTTCTGCATTGGAGAGGAAGCCTACAGTGGGAAAAGCGCCAAAAAAATATAACGCTAAGTTTTTCTGCATCAGCCCCTATGTTCCTTGATCTCATTGAGCAAATGTTCCAGATAGTCTTCACTTTTAGCCAGTAATGTGGTATCATCAGCATAATGAAGAGTGTTGACGAGTCTTACATAAATTGTCACACCTTGGTTGTCTTCATACAGTCCTGCTTCTTTGATTTGTTCTGCAAATAAATTAAATAGGTAGGGGGAAAGTATGCAGCCTTGTCCATTGTACAGCTTTGCTGATTTTAAACCATTCTCTTTCTCGTTGTTCCATTCGAACTTTTGCTTCTTGATCAATATAAAGGTTGTGCAAGAGAACCATCAGGTCTTCTGGTATACCCATGGGGCTGGATATTAAAAAGGCATTTACATGGTTTACAGCCTAGTAAACCATGTAAGTGCCTTAGATGGGGGATATTCAACGTCACTAACCATGTAGGTGCCATAGAATATCCCCATCTAAGTCTCCTACATGCCCTGACGCTATCCGGTTAGCATCGGGACATGCTGGAACATTCCAGGGTGCAGCAGAGACAGGGAATGGCGCTAACCGAGCAGCAGCCAATATCGCTGCTCTGTGGTTAGCTTTGGTGGTGATCACCGGATATTCAATGCTGTTACTGCAGCACTGAATATCCGCTTTGGAGGTCAGCAGGGAGGGCTATGCGCCTGTCGGCACATAGCCCTTCGAAGATCCGGGCAAAGCAATATCAGGCCCATGCGTAACGTGGCCCAGAGTTTCTCATGATTTACGCAATCAAAAGCCTTGCTATACTCAATAAAAGCACATATAGATATCCTTTTGGTATTCTTTTGTCTTTTCAAGGATCCATCTGAAATCCACAATGATGTCCTTCTTTCCTCAACCTTTCCTGAACCCTGATTGCACTTCAGGCAGTTCCCATTGAAGGTATGGTTGTAGTCTCTGTTGAATGCTTTTGAGTAGAATCTTTTTGGTGTGTGGAATCAGAGCAATTGTGCAATAATCTCCATGGTCAGTCAGATCATCTTTCTTCAGTATTGGTATGACCGCAGATCTTTTCCAGTCAGTTGACCATGATGTTGTCTTCCAAATTTCCTGGCAGAGTTTTGTAAGTATTGCAACAGCTGCATCCAATTGCTGTAATACAGTACTTCAATAGGAATGCCATCAATGCCTCATGCTGTGTTATTTAATAATGCTTTTAGTGCTGCTTCGACTTCTTTCATCACAACGGTTCCTAATCATTAGGTATAGGTTCATACGGCTGTTGACTCACTTGATCTTTATGGTATAATGACTCTGTATCAGCAGTTCTCAACCACGGGGGTCGCCACAGGATTTAGCGGGGGTCGCCTCGCTCCACCGTTAAAAACAAAAAGTGCTCAAGTTGCTGCCGCTGCCGAGTCCACTTCTCAGCTGCGGCAAACTCACCGCCTCCCTTCTAATGCAGCCGCGGCTCCCTGTCTCTTAGGGAACCGCGGCTGTGCCTGTAAAACCGTTGTGGAGCCTTCTTGTCTCTCGACGGGCTCCGTGCAGCATTGTTCCGCCTCCAAAGGAAGTTGTTTACCACTTCCTTTGGAGGCGGGACAATGCTGCACGGAGCCCGCCCATCGAGACAGAGAGGCTCCGCAACGATTTTACAGGCACAGCCGCGGTTCCCTAAGAGACTGGTAGCCGCAGCTGTAGAAGTACAGCAGGGCACCGTAGCAGGCAGACTGGGAGGGGAGGAGGGGGCAGGGAACCTGCAACGGGGCTGACATGAGGGAGGGAGGGAGGGAGGGAAGGAGGGAGTTGACTGACATGGGGGATGGATGGGGGGATGAGGGCTGACATGGACAGGGGGGCTGACATGGAGGGAGAGCTGACATGGAGGGATGGATGAAGGGAGGGGGCCGACATGGAGGAATGGACGGAGGGAGGGGGGCTGACATGGAGGGAGGGAGGGGGGCTGACATGGAGAGAGAGGGGGCGGCTGACATGGAGAGAGAGGGGCTGACATGGAGGGAGGGAGGGCTGACATGGACGGAGAGAGGGTTGACATGGACGGAGGAGGGGGGACTGACATGGAGGGAGGGTTGACATGGACGGATGGAGGGAGGGAGGGGGCTGACATGGACGGAGGGAGGGAGGGAGCTGACATGGACAGGGGGGCTGACATGGAGGGATGGATGGAGGGAGGGGGGCTGACATGGAGAGAGGGAGGGGAGAGCTGACATGGACAGGGGGGCTAATATGGAGGGAGGGAGGGCTGAGATGGAGGGAGGGAGGGCTGATATGGACAGAGGGGAGGGCTGACATGGACGGAGGGGAGGGCTGACATGGACGGAGGGGGGGGCTGACATGGAGAGAGGGAGGGGGCTGACATGGAGAGAGGGGGGACTGACATGGAGGGAGGGAGGGAGGGACAGAGGGGGGCTGACATGGAGATGGATGGAGAGGGGGGCTGACATGGAGAGAGGGGGGCTGACATAGAGGGATGGATAGAGGGAGGGGGGCTGACATGGAGGGAGGGGGGAGGGCTGACAAGGACAGAGGGGGCTGACATGGAGGGATGGATGGAGAGAAGGGGGCTGACATGGAGAGAGGGAGGGAGGGCTGACATGGACGGAGGGGAGGGCTGACATGGAGAGAGGGAGGGAGGGGGCTGACATCGAGAGAGGGGGGACTGATATGGAGGGAGGGAGGGAGGGAGGGAGGGACAGAGGGGGGCTGACATGGAGGGATGGAGGGAGGGAGGGGGGGGACTGACATGGACAGGGGGGCTGACATGGATGGAGGGAGGGCTCACATGGACAGAGGGGGGCTGACATGGAGGGATGGATGTATGGAGGGAAGGAGGGGGCTGACTTGGACGGGGGGCTGACATGGACAAAGGGAAGATACAGGGGGACATACTGGACAGACGGGGATAAATGCTGGACAGAGGGGAGAGACAGTACGGGTTAGTATTATAATTGGCTAGGACTGGTAATGGGTTGATTATGGAAGGCTAGGACTGGGAATGGGCTGAAGGGGGGTAGGACTGGTATTGGGCTGATTAGGGGAGCCTAGCACTGGTAATGGGGTTGAGGGGGGACTAGCACTAGAG
Source organism: Ichthyophis bannanicus (assembly GCA_033557465.1). Lineage (NCBI taxonomy): Eukaryota > Metazoa > Chordata > Amphibia > Gymnophiona > Ichthyophiidae > Ichthyophis > Ichthyophis bannanicus. Next base: position 155,962,214 of record CM066031.1, read on the forward strand.
GTGAGCTGATTGGGGGGGCTTTGACTGGGAATGGGCTGATTGTGGGGCGGGGAGGATAGAGCTGCTGGCTCTGGAAGAAAACTGGGGGCTAAGGCTACAAATGGGCTGATACGAGGGGATGGGAGAATGGAACTGGAAGGGAGTGGATCTGAGAGAGGCTGCCATGGTATTTGTACTAGAAGGGACTGGTCAGTGGGGAAGGAGGGGGACTGGAGGGGAATGGACACCAGTGGCAGTCATGGGAATGCAAGTTGACATTGGAAGGTACTGGTGAGTGAGGACTGGAAAGGGGCTGATACTGGGGAGGGTTACTGGGACTGGAAATAGGCTGATGGAAAGAAGTGAAGAAACGAAAGAAGAGATAAGAAATGGCAGATGGACCATAGACCACAGAAAGAGAGCTAAGAGAAGACAGGAAAGCAGAAGCCTCAGATCAGGACCAGCATGATTAGAGAATAAATTGGTCGGACAACAAAAGGTAGAAAAAATAATTTTATTTCATATTAGTGATTTGACTACAAAATCATCATAATTTTGAAATCAAATAGTTATTTGTTATTGTGATTAATTATTGTGGTTTAAATACGTAAATTTTATAAATAAAAACATATTGCAAAGACCTATAATATATTAATAATTCAACAAATGATTACAGCGACAATGCGTTAACAGTAAAGGAAGAGAGACGCATTTGATTTTATCATTGGGGGTCACCACAAGTTGACCAATGGTAAAAGGGGTCACGGTACAAAAAAGGTTGAAAACCACTGCTCTGTATCCTTTCCACCTTTTCTTGATCTTCTCAGCATTATTTAACATAGATCCTTGCGTATTTTTTAGTGTTCCATTTCGAGGCTGTAATTTTCTATTTAAGTCTCGTAGCCTTAGGAAAGCCGATCTTGTTCTTCCTCTAATAGTTTCTTATTCTATTTCCTTGCATGTGTCATTGTAGTACTCCTCTTTGTCTCATTTTGCTGCATGCTGGAAATTTCTTTTACATAGTAACATAGTATATGACGGCAGATAAAGACTGACATGGTCCAACTAGTCTGCTCAGCAAGGTGGCAAGAACAGGTGCACCTGCCACTCTGTGCAGGTCACCCCCCCCCCCCCCGTGCCTTTGTTTAGGGGTGTACCCACCACTCCATGCAAGTAACCCCTATTTGTTGAGATATAAGAGATAAGTTAAGTTTATTTTGATTTTATCCTGTTGCTATAAAGGGATGCACTGTGTTTGTCCCTTTCCATATTGGAATTCTGTCACTGTGTTTGCCCCCACCACTTCCATCAGGAGGGCAATCTCCAAGCATCCACCACCCTTTCAGTGAAAAAGTATTTCTTGACATTGCCTTGCAGTTTCACGTTATGCCCTCTAGTTTTACAGCTTCCCCGTTTTTGAAAAAGAGTATTAATGAACAAACAAACCTAAGTATTTAAAGGTCTGTATCAAATCTCCCCTGTCCCTCCTCTCCTCTAGTATATATATATTCTGTGATTACTTCCTCTTTCTCCTCCGACTTTAGCTTCTTTTTTTATGTCAATTTTTAGAGGTTCTTTGGTCACCCATTTTGGTCATTTTTGGGTTTTTTTCACCTTTCGTAGAGACTTCACTTTCTTTGAGCACAACCTTCTTGATGTCATCCCATAATTCTTCTGGGACTGTCATTTGTATCCAAATCTGTGAAATGATTTCACAGGCAGTCTGTAAATTCTGGTGATATATTTTCAAGATAATAATTTTACTATGGTAAGATTTTTTAAGCTTAATTCCATTTTCACCGGCCTTAGGTAAAAATGTTTATACTATGCATCCCCACACGGTGTTCCAGTCTTGACTGTCTTTGTTTTATTAACTGTATTTTAAATTTGTTCCCATATTGGGCATAGTTCCTTTTTTAATTTGTAAGCCACTATGACAACAATTTTGAATGGTGGTATACTAAATCTTTTAAATAAAGGAGCAAGTGAGTGGCTTGCTGCTTTTCAGCTTTAGCTTGAGTTTGCATATTAGTAGTTGGTGATCTGTACCACAGTCAGCTCCAGATTTTCTGTTTGGTGATGTTATTGAGCTTTTCCATTGTTCACTTCCATAGATGTAATCAATTTGATTTTTGTACAATCCATTGGGTGAAATCCATGTGCAAATCCAGTCGCGGCTTGTGTTGCTGGAAGAAGACGTTTGAGATGAATAGAATTCTGGAAGACTCAAAATGGGCCTCCATCTTAATGTAAAGAAGACAAAGATCATGACAACTTGCAAAATCAACAGGTTCATCGTTGAAGGAGAAGAAATTGAAATTATGAACAACTTTAACCTACTTGGATCAACTATCAAAAAAAAAGAAGCAACAAGCAGTCAAGAAATCTGACGACGCATTGCTCTTGGCAGAATGGCTATGAAAGACCTAGACAAGATTCTCAAGAGCAGAGATGACTCTCTCCATAAAAAGATTTGACTTGTTCAAGCCATGGTATTTTCAATAACATCTTATGGATGTGAAAGCTGGACAGTGAAAAAGATAGACCGGATGAAAACTGATGCCTTTGAATTATGGTGCTGGCGGCGAATACTGTGTATACCATGGACTGCCCGAAGAACAAACCAGTTAGTACTAGAGGAGATCAAACCTAAGCTTTCTTTAGAAGCTCAGATGACAAGATTTTGACTTTCATACTTTGGACACATCATGCGAAGAGAGAGATCATTAGAGAAAGACATCATGCTTGGCAAGATAAAAGGTCAATGCAAAAGAGGAAGGCCAGCAATGAGATGGATCGATACAATAACAGCAGCTATGGGTACCAGTTTGTCAACAATGAGCCGCCTGACTCAAGACTGATCACAATTTAGGACAACTATCCAGAGGGTCACCATGAGTCGACACCGACTCGACGGCACTTAACAACAACAACCATCAGTCTTTCCACAGCTTCAATTCTGTTGCCAAGCCCATATTTTCCTTGCCGCCATCTTTGTTGCCAACTTTTGCGTTACAGTCGCCCATGATTATCAGGATATCCTGTCTGCATGTTCTGTCAATTTCAGTTTGTACTTGCTCATAGAACTGATCAATTTCTTCCTCTTCTGCAGCTGCTGTTGGCACCTGAATAATAGTTGTGTTGATGGATAATCCTCAGACATATAGAAGTTAAGCGTTCACTGATTGCAGTGCATTTTATTACAGTTCTTGTAAGTTTCTTCTTAATTATAAATGCAACACCATTTCTTCTTTGCCTTTCATGTCCAGCAAAGCATACCATGTGATCAGCTGATTCAAAGTGCCCAATGACAGTCCATTTCAGTCCGCTGACACTCAATAGATCAAGTTATAAATGTTCCATAGCATTCTTGACCACCTCCCAATATCCCTTGGTTCATGCTTCGTACGTTCTATGTCGCAATATGTAAGGCATTTTTGCAGTTTCTGACTCTCTGAGCTCCCAGCATTATTGATGCACACAAGTCCTCGCAGCATGACAAACCGCAAACCAAGCGAGGGTAAAAGCAGTATAAATATTCCAAATCTGTATTTAGGTCATGCCTTTCCCTGTTCCCAAAGGTCTTATACACTAAGGTGTATGTTTATTAAACCATGGTAGCGGACTCTGTGCGATATCGAAGCCGCGGCCCCATTAAAGTCAATGGGGCAGCGGCTCCGATATCGCACGGAGTCCGCTACCGCAATTTTGTAAACATACCCCTAAGTTGTACCTGAGTCAATGACTTGCCCGAGGCCAAAAGGAGTACCAGTGATTTCAAGCCCTGCTCTTTTTGATCAGAGGCCACTGCTCTGACCACTAAACTACTCCTCGCTTAATCTCTCCTACAATAAAGTAACATTTTCTGAGCCCTGCTTGAAAAACGGAAGGGAGTTATAGGCCAAACCGGCATTTCACAACACGCCGCCATGTAACAAACCAGAGTTTAAAAAGTGCAACTTGCAATTATAAATCAAAATGAATGGCTAACCAAAGGGGAAAAAAAAACCTGTAAACAAAACTCAGACTGCAGCTTAAACTTAACTTAAAGAAATGCAGTACAGCTTCTTAGGCAGCATGATTTCTCTGCTAATTTAAAGAGACAGCACTACCTCCACTGGTTTGATTGATATCTAATAGCCATGGAAAACTGTGTGGTTCATATATAAATAATAATGTAAAATATTTCAATCCAAGTGCATGTAGTATGATAAAACTTCCATATGAAAGATCTTATTTAATTTCTGTCAAATAAAGTTCGAAGTCTAAAGACATGATAAGAAGGGGAGGGGGGAAAAAGGTTTGGCTGACAACAATTTCTGGAGGTCTTTTTCCTTCCCTGTAGAAGGATTTTAAGTTGCTTTGAAAGATAATTAAACTTTACAAGTTTGGATAGTCTCACTACCAGAAGTGACAGCTTTATGAAAATTCCTATAACTCAAAGAGCAGAGTCAACTGCAATGGTCACATATGAGCTCAAGTCCAAGGGAACACCTCCAGGGTCGCTGCCATCATCCCTTGAACTTGTAAATACTGCCAGGCTGTCTGGACCTGGCCCTGATGAGTCAAATGTCTAGATATGGGTGGACTAATTTTCAGCTGTAGTATAGGAATTAGAAGCAGTGTTCACTTTCAAAGAAAGTAAGCAGAGTTGGAAATTATTTTGAAGTATAAATGCAGGCAGAAAATGCAACTAATCCAATTAGGGTCAAACTTTATCACAGAGCAAAAATTGCCAGAACAAGAAGTATAGGCTCTGTACAAAAAAACAAGAAAGTGTCGTTGTGTCCCACTCAAAACTTCATGCAATAAATATAAAGTTTAATAAACAGCTCCAAGCATAGTGAGCACGCAAAGTTTGCAAGCAACAAAAGGTCTCAGACTTGACGGGCAAGATATAACACTCCAGTCAGCCACAGCTGGCAGAGCATAGCCCTATTAGCATCAACGACCTTAGATATTATGTTGCAATAGAAAACAGGCTACTATTAACTCCTTTAGCATAACCATGAAGAACTGTTTCTCTTATTAAATTCTTTAAAGGTAATATAGGAGAATATGTAGCAGAACTTAGCTCATATAGTATTGCTTGAAAAGCTGCTTTGCCATCATCTCATCCCTGCATGAGCCCCTAAGATGATGGCAAAGCAGCTTTTCAAGCAATACTATATGAGCTAAGTTCTGCTACATATTCTCCTATATTACCTTTAAAGAATTTAATAAGAGAAACAGTTCTTCATGGTTATGCTAAAGGAGTTAATAGTAGCCTGTTTTCTATTGCAACATAATATCTAAGGTCGTTGATGCTAATAGGGCTATGCTCTGCCAGCTGTGGCTGACTGGAGTGTTATATCTTGCCCGTCAAGTCTGAGACCTTTTGTTGCTTGCAAACTTTGCGTGCTCACTATGCTTGAAGCTGTTTATTAAACTTTATATTTATTGCATGAAGTTTTGAGTGGGACACAACGACACTTTCTTGTTTTTTTGTACAGAAAATGCAACTAAGCAATACATGACATATGATAAAGTAGGCAGAAATGGATAGAAATAAATTCTAAAAGCAAAATCACAGCCAAGTAGCCGACCAGTGCAAAGTATAAAAGTAGCCAAAAATAAATGTTTAATAAATCTGATTAATCATTTCTTGAATCTTGTTTGATTGTTCTGCAGTCAAGTTGTTTTAGAAGTTAAGAAGAGAATCACTGAATATTTGAAATGAGGTTTTGTTTCACTGTCTTCCATAACTGCACAGCAGCATATGGATCAAGAGTACAGCACAGACTTATAATCCTACTTCTATCATTTTATTTGACATGCAACCTGCTTTCACAATAATCCACTGACACAGACACAAGTGAAACTCATTCTACCCTCCCTATAATCACTTTCTACTATTTTCTGTATCCAGAGATAAAACATTCTGTGACAAAGTTGCAGACATTTTGGGGAGAGCTGACAAAAGTTCTTATATGCCTGGATAATTAATTTTGTTCATTTCTATGGTTTTTTGGGGGTAGAGGAAGAAAGGTCTTATCAATAGGTCTGGAGAAGCCAGGAAGCTGAATTACCATAGGATTGGGATCGCAAGGGATTAGGAAAAACCAAGTAAACAATGGATGGCAAACTGGTGTGTCTGGCTGGAAAAGACAGAGGGACGAAGATTGGAGGATTAGAAATGGAGGGAACAGAAATGGATTTGGGACTGGGGAGGATGCAAGGATAATCCAGGAATATGACAGGTGTGGTGGAGAGGAAGCATCAAGAACTTTTTGGATAGAAAGGGAGTCTCCATTTCAATGGAGCATATCTTCTCTCACACAAATACCACACTCTTAAATCACACACCCACAGCTCACCTACTAACCCATCCCCAAGGTTAATCACCACCCCCCTCTAACTCATCAATCTCCTCACCCTTTGCATCTACATCGGGTGGGGGGGGGGGGATATAGTAACCACTGCAGCACCTGATTACTGTTTTCACATTACACACTACACTAGGAAATCTTACACTCTAAAATTGTCTTTATCATGACTGATTCCGGGATCAGATTTTACTACAGCTAGGCTAGGGCTACAAGATACCAGGGCTTCTCTGGTCATGGTAGGTACAGGTGGAGAGGTTTTCAGCAGGGGCTTGTGGCCCATTTAAAGCTATGGCTGAGATTTCATTGGGTCTTGATCACATCTTCTTTGCAGACCACAGCAATGTGGGATTTAGTAACCTGGCTCCCAAATGATCATTGTCATACTTGCTCACTTTCTCATTATTTTTCATTTTTTTTAACCAAATCACACTAGGAAAGCCTCTTTAGAAGAACCATCTGTTTTTCTCCCATGTTGTTCAAAGTCTGCTAATAAAAAATGTAAAACTCTCCCTTACCCAGTGAAAGCAGGGTCTCATAATTCTCCTTCATCACATGTTTGTAAAGCTCCTTCTGCCTTTCTTCTAAATCCATCCACTCCTCCTGAGAGAAATAGACAGCGATGTCTTCAAAGGTTACAGGAATCTGAAAAACAAACCCTTCCACACTCAGCACCTTTGGTATAAAATAAGAACTCACAGTGCTAGAGATTAACACTCACAGTCCCAGAGAACAGTTGGAAATCAGTTGCACACAGAACGTGAAACACAAATAACACTTGGGGAATTCTTGCTCTTTTTCTTTACTTTCCAGATGGTCCCAATGTACCTCTTCTCAGCTCCGGATCTGTTCTTGGTAAGGTTGCCAACTGGCTCCAGATGCGCCCGACAAGCTTGATCCAGTCCTGGGTTTACCCACATTGCATGCAGGGATATGTGCAGTAGTTCTGATTTCTCTATTGCACTCCATAAGAAAAGCAAAACTACAAGTTCCTGCATGCAATGGGGTAAATCCAGGACTGATCCAGCTTGTCAGGCGTATCTGGAGTCAGTTGGCAACCCTAGCTCTTGGTCCTATTAAAGTCAGAGCTGACTGCAGTAGCCCAGATTAAAAAGCTGCAACACTGTTTGTATCCAGAGGACAGGAAGTTGGGAACAATCTCCTACCCGCGTAGAAGCTCCTGCAGGCATTTTCCTCTGCTTTTGCTGCTTTGCAAGACTACAAATGAACTGGGAGCTCTTTCTCTGGTTGCTGGAGAAGAGCTGAATGTTTGTCTCTTGCTGTGCTGGAAAGGGGAAGACTTGGGGCTGGTACAGAAGCTGAAACTTGGGCTGGAAGATTCTAGTTTCCAAATTAAAAGAGGAAACCAATAAAACTTTTCTGTCATTGCTTCAATTACACGGCAGCTCCTCTTCTTGTAGGGTGCAGATTGATGACATCACACAAGGGGCGGGCACTTGTGCTATGTGGAGCTATAATCGACCTTCCCTCCTCACGGTGACGTAACAACCTGTAGTGTGTGTGTTGACGTCCCCCTCCCCCCTAAAAAAAAAACCGGTAAGCTACTACACATATTCACGTCCTTTATTTCTTAAACTACCTTCTTTTTTTAAGTTTCTTACCACAAAACTTTTAAGATTAAAGACAAAAAGTCATAGATTGGCAGGTCTGTTCCACGTAGAAGAGAAATAATTATACACTGAAAAGCCAAATCAACTGACCAAATCCTGCCAAGAAATGAACATTTAGACTTTGAGGCAATGCTACACAGGGTCGGTGGTTCCATTTAGGCGAACTAGGCGGTTGCCTAGAGCACCAGTCCTCCACAGGTGCCTATTGCTGCCGCCCCCCTCCGGGGCTTGCGACGGCGGCACTTTAAGTGGCCTCTGCTGCATCACAGTTTCTGCCTCAGCCTCTTCAGCCCCCTCCCCTCCTCTCCTCTCCTCAGACTTCAAACTGGAAGTGTGCATCGAGGACGGAAGGGAGGCTCGACAGCAGAAACCATGAGGCAGCACCAGCAACCTGAAATGAGTGCTGCCCCGTGAGAACTATTGCCACCGTTGCAAGCCCTGGAGAGAGGCAGGTAGGAGGGAGGGGCCTGCCTAGGGTGCCTCCAATCCTTGCACCAGTCCTGATACTACAGTTCCTAAAGATCCTGGCTGAATTGATAACAGATAGAGGGTAATTTTATAACACAGTCCCTAGGTTAAGTCAATAAAAACATGCCTAATGTAAGTCATAAAAAAGCAGGCACCTACTTATCTTTACAAAATGTTATTGTAAGTGGCAAAAATCACACTTTAAAGCATAAACCTTTTACCCTTGCTCTAGATCAAGTGTAAATGAAAGCGAGTAAAATTCACAAGTATGCATGTAAATTAAGGTATAGAAATCTCAAAATAACTCCCCTATACTTAAATTTTAGAGGACCATGAAAATCGTTACCAACTTAGCAAGATTTCATCATGGGTCTGATTATAGCCAAATTTATGTGCACTTACTATCCCAAAAGGTTGTGTCTTCACACATGAATAAATATTCAGAAATTCCTAAAAACACTAAAGTTCGATAAGTCTTCGTCGCAATCACAATACAGCACATCTTGATCTTTTTAAGTTCAGTCCAACTCAAACCCCAAACAGCAGTTAAGGTATTTCATAATTAGCATGCATACTTGCTAACTACGCACTCTAACCAGACCATGCCCTAAATTACCTCTACCAGAAAAGCGTGCATCTTTATGTCAAAATGTGTATTTTTATATCAGTTGGTATTTCATAAGAGGCCACTTGTGGGGGAAAGGGGGAGCCTTTATAAAATGACCTGTTAAGGAGGTAGTTTTACAAAGCATTTTTTGCATGTAAAGCCTGTTTTACACACAGACGAGGGCTCTTCTAAAAAATTGCAGAGCTGTATGTGCTTGTAAAAAGTACATATTTTATTTATTTATTTGTTCTTTTATACAGCATTTCTGAGGATCAGTGCAGCTTACAGGGAACAAAGTTCAACATTACATGAAACAGGTGTACATGGAACGGTTAAATCTTGTAAATAGAACAGGTAAATAACACTACTTATAACACAGAACTGTAACTATATACAATTAGAGACTTGCTCGCATCTTTAAGTGATCATGTACAGGTAGAAGGTTGCTTACATCTGAGGGTATATTAGGGGTAGGTAGGTAAGAAGGGGTTATTTTACCCCATCAAAATGTTCCTTGAATAGGTGGGTTTTAAGCAGTTTGCAGAAGGTTGCAAGGACGTGGGTGTCTCTGATTTGTGGTGCTAAAGCATTCCATAGGCGTGGAAGCAGGTTTAGTAGGTTTGATGTGTTGCTTCTCCTAAGGCGGTTTTCCAGGGTAATAATTGTAAACATCTAGGGGATAGCTGATGGATTACTTTGAAGGTTGTCATGAGTGCTTTATAATTCATGCGACTCTGGAGAGGTAACCAATGCAACTCCTTTAGAATAGGCGTGATGTGGGTGGCTCGAGGTGAGTGCGTCCGAATTCACGCAGCTGTATGTTATGCAAGTTGAAGCGGATGCAGGGAGCTTTTTGGGAGGTCTTGCAGAATGGCATTGCAGAAGTCAAAGTGCAGTAGTATCATTACCTGCTAGACTGTACGGAAGTCGTGAGGCTCAAGTAGGGGTTGTAATTGTTGGAGTGACCGCAGTTTGCTGTAGAGGCACTGTGTTACTGAAAGTTCACACATAGGTGCTCCTGGGAGCATAATTTGGGCAGGGTTTGGGAAGTTACAAGGCGCACACATATTTTATAAAATGTGCAGGTACATTCATGGAAAACATGCAAAAATATACACCTTTGGAGGAGATGTAAATTTGTGTGTGAGGATCTGTGTGTTACTGGCAAGGCCGGCGCAGAGGTATTGGACCCCCTAAGCGAACCTTCAACCTTTTCCCTCCCTCCCCCCTGAGATTTTGATAATTAAACTCAACAGTCTTTATATAGCCCAACATCACTCCCTCACAACAATACAGTAAAAATGCATAATTGAACCTAATGCTTTTTTAAATTTTATTTTTATTTCTTTGAACAAAATCCACAAACAGAAATCCAATAGAAGTGATCCAGCAGTCCAGGCAAACTCTGTACTCCCTAAAATCAAGCCAATACATACAATTCTGTTCCCTCCATCCACTATGAGCTCATCAAGAAAGTTACCACCCCTTCCTTGAACATAATAGTTGAATACATTTTTTATTCATCCTTTTTCAACCTCTGTGAACAGGGTTTACCCTCAGTCTCTCTCCCTCCCCCCCCCAAACCAGCCTAACCTTCTTCCTTCCCAATAGCTTCCTAATACATCCTCTTGGAAAACCAGAAAAGAGCCAACTTAGCTTCAAGTGCAAAATAACCTGCCTCCACCCTTGATATGGCCTCCAAACCTCATCAAAACGGGCAATATATTGATTTTTATAAGCTGAGATCTCACACATTTTATAGAGAAAGTCCAATCGTCTTACCACCATGTGCTTGGTAAGCAAGGCTGGCTGCTTCCAGTGGAAAGCTATCTTCATCCTTGCTGCTATCGCAGAAGCCCAATGAGCACCCCATTCCAGACCTGCTATACATTTATTTAACAGACTCTGCCCTGGTCTTCATTATTTCCAAAAACAGGCTTTCAAAGACTCCCCAGAAGCACTGAGAACACCCCACCACCTGGTTGCCTCTCCAATAGACCCGTACCCTTTATTTAGCTTATGAAGCCGCAATGGAGTAGATCCAGTAAATGTGGTACATTACCTTTCAATTATTCTCTAGCAAGGCTGCTGATAGAACTGTCCTTGCTGTTGCCTCATAAATAGTCTGCCACCATTTATTCATGGCTGGCTCAACCATTAGGCAAACTAGGCAGTTGCCTAGGGTGGCAACTTCTGGAGCAGCAAAGAGCAGGATATTCAATGCTAAACAATACATTTTTAACAGCAGAGGGTGTAAAGCTTAAGGTCTGCTTAGGCGCCGACACTTTGAACCAACTCTGGGGCCAGCCCCACATTTACTATTCCATTTCCTAGGTATCTCTTCCTCACAGTGCACAGGCTTCTGCTCCCATTTTGGCAATAGCAGACTGTATAACTGCGAGAGTAGCTCCCTTGACATCATATTCTTACAATACAACTCCTCAGAGTCAGCTTCTTTTGCAACTCCGTGAGAATATCACCATTTTTAATAACATACTTTTGTGTAATGCAATCTCTCTAGATCCATTAACTCATACTGATCACAAATCTCCTCAAATTCTACTCTCCTTCGTTAGCAAATGACCCATCACTACTAAACCCTCCCCCCCCCCTCTTGAAACCTCCAATACATTCCATATTACTACAAAAGGGCATAAACCTCATAACTCTCCCCCAACCCCAACAACCTTGCCTAGCAAATATCCCAAATCTTTATTACCCAACATGGGATTACCTTCCTATTCTCCCTCCCATGCACCCCCTCCACAACCAAAGCCCCCTCCCAATGGTATCCTTCCCTTAGCTGCTGGTTCTAATTTCACCCACTTCTTGTTCCCTCCTATCCCCTGCCAATCAAACGTGGCCTGCCACTGGGCTGCCTCATACTAAGGGGTATGTTTAGTAAACCGTGGTAAGGGAACAAATATGCCGTTAACGTGCACTATCGGCACACCTGCGCTCTTAGCGCCTCCAAAAAGCCCCTTTACCGTGTTCTAACGGAACCAGCAGTGTAAGGTGTGCACAGGGCGGAGAGTGGAGGTCAATGGCGGGGAGTGGGCATGAATAAGGCGTGCTCCCTTAACACCGATTGCACACCCTGGCCAAAGGCGCCTTAATGTTGATCAAAACCTCACAGAAAAGGCGCCTTCAGAGGTGAGAAAGACCGTTCCATCTGCACAATGTGGCAAACAGACAGGGGAGCCCGTTACTGATAGTAGTGCTCCATTAGCAGCTAACAGCATAGTGCCCAAGTATAAAAGGGCACTATGTTGATGGTGCAAATGGGGGCAAAGAAGGTGGCACATGAGGCATGCGGTTTAGGCTGCTGGTGCACAGGGGGGACCAGGCAGCTGCCTAGGTGGCACATACAAACCAAGGTTTAGAAAATATGTCAGACTGTGTCAGACCAAGATCCATCATGCCCAGTACCCTGTGACCAACAGTCACCAATCTAGGTCACAAGTACCTAGCGGTTTCCCTAAACAACACACAGGATCCACAAGAACCGTGATGGGGCATGCAGTTCCTAACCCGGGTCCTCCCTAGAAATGGTTTGTGGTTCTATACCCAGGAACCTGTCCAAACATTTTTAAACCCAGCTACAATGACATCTTTTACTACATCTTATTTTATTTATTTATTAACATTTTTTATATACCGCACTATTCGATATCAGCGCGGTTTACATGGAACAAGAAACTTCAGACAAGTTACATTTATCTGGTCATTACATATAACAGGGAAATCAACCTGGATAACAGGAGCAACTATATACAAAAACAACAAGAACAACTATTTACATACAAGGGTCATCTTGTCTGAAAAGTGTACTGATAATCTGGTAAAGTAGTGTAATGTGCTGTTGAGTCAGGAAAGATTACGTGGTCGGAAGGTAATTATTGATATTTGGGTGTAACTGTATTTCTCTGTTCTCTGGGAAGTATTTGAGGAAAAGGTGATGTTTCAGGGCCTTCTTGAACTGGCTGAGATCAGAGATGGCCCTAATGTGTGCTGGAAGGGTGTTCCAAAGTTTTGGAGCACATAAACTGAAGGCTCGGCTTGCTGTTGTCGAGTTGTATCTTACATCCTCTGGTAATGGATTGCAGGGTTTCATTATGAAAAAACATTCTCACCTAGAAGCTCTAAAGGGGTTACACTGTAGCCGCATTGCAGGTCCCCTAGTCTGTCCACAGTCTGATGGCACAAAAAAGCGACCTGCGTTTACCTGTTCCACTCCTGTCAATAATCTATAGACCTCTATCATATCTCCCCTCAGCCGCCTCTTCCTCGAGTTGATGAGCCTCAAACCTTTTTAGCCTCTCCACAAAGGGGTATTCTGCCATCCGCAGTACCAGCTGTGATGTCCGTCATGAGCCCACAGTGATAGTGGCAGCACACAGTCATGCTACTGCTGCGGAAGGGCGACGTGCCACATGGAGCAGGCCAAGGCTCCTGGCATCCCAGACAGAGGTCCAGGCAGTCCGCCCCTCCCCGCGCCTGCTAAACCCAGCCGTGGGGGTTTATTGTATAGAGTTCCAAAAGTTCTATGTATACAAAGTTATCTATGTTCCCTGTAAACCGCTTTGAGAGATTGGAAAGCGGTATATAAAAATGTTAAATAAATAAAGAGGCCAAAGCTGTCGTCTCTCAGATAGCTGCAACATGCAGGTACCCAGGGGACTACCACAGCAGTGGCTGTCATCCTGTCTCCGAGACGTATCGTTGGCAGACAGTGATGGGTCCCTGCAGAGGCAGATGGTTGGAGAGGGGGCAGTGTGGCTATACATGTATGGCCCAGCCCCCCCCCCCCCACACCCATCTGGACCTTACGCACTAGGCACCCGCCAACCCACATGTTGGATGGGCTAGGACAGCACATCGCCAACACGGACAGCATATGGGCATGTCAGCATGGGGTGGGGGTGTTGGTGGAGGGGGCAGCGGCACCCACCTGCAGCAGACGAAAGCCATGCCCTGGTTCTGTGCATTGTAACATGTGCCAAGAACTGCCTGATGCAAAGTATTACAGCCCCACAATGTTGTAACCATATAGCAGCACTGTGGCTCATTGCACACAGTTGTGTATATGAGTGGAGGGTCACAGGTTTGGGTCCTGGCTGTGGATTATGCATTGCATGTCCCTGTGGCTAAACTTTAGCCAACAGTACAGGTACAGCACCAACATGTGCAACCCCCAGTGAATTGGCCAGCAAGGGTAGAAACACCCATAAGCCACACAGACAGACTCCACTATCCACAGTTGCATGGAGAGTCAGACTGACAGTACCAGCACACTGAGTGGGCGTTAACTTCAGAGCACGCTACTAGCTCCTGAATCGACAGTTTTGCCCAGTTTTTCTACATCCCCCAGTTGTTCCCATCCCGTTAATGGCTCCCTGAGGTATTGGCCAATCTTGGGAAAGTTAGTTTTCCTAAATTCTAAGACCCTCGCATTTGAATGGATTTTAACAGCCTTAGTTCTAATACTGAACCACACCATCTGGTGGTCACTGGATGCAAAATGATCTCCCACTATAACATCAGAAACACTTTCACCATTGGTAAGCACCAAGTCTAGTATGGCCCTCTTCACATGTGGATTCTGTTACCAGTTGCCTGAATAGTTCTCCCTGTAGAGAATCCAGGATCTCCTTACTTCTAGATGATACTGCAGCAAGAATGTGTCAGTCAACATCTGGCATATTGAAATCCCCTATCAGTAGCACTTCCCCTTTCCTAGCAATGCTGTGTATGCCTTTAATAAACTCTCCGTGCACCTCTTCCTCCTGTGAGGGAGGTCTGTATGTCATGCCAGAGTAAATAGATTTCTCTTTCCCTCTTTCTAGTTTAACCCACAGTGCCTCCTCTCTCCCTTTTAAGCTCTGTAGTTCCAAAGCTTTAATAGTAGTTTTTACATATAGTGCCACTCCTCCTCCCCTTCTTCCTACCCTGTCCTTTCTGAATAAAGTATAGCCTGGTATAGTTACATCCCAGTCATGGTTTTCTGTGAACTATGTTTCTATAACTGCCACTAAATCCAAGTCAGCCTCTCCTATTAAAGCTTCAACATCTGGGATCTTATTTCCCATGCTACGGGCATTTATACACACTGCTTTCCATATGTTGCCCCTGTTACCTATTTCCATAAAGGTATTTAATGTTTCTCTTACCTGGGGGCTTTCTTCACCCATCCACAATGAATCTAGTTTAAAGCCCTCTTCAGTAGATTAGCCAGTCTGCTACTGAAGACACATCGACCTTTCTTGGACAGATGAACGCCATCTCTGCTCTGCAACCCTTGGAACAGTATCCCATGGTCCAGGAAACCAAAACGCTCTCGATGACACCATCCATGCCGCCATGCATTCATCTCCAGGATGCGAGCTTCTCTGCCTCGGCCCTCAACAGGGAGAATTGAAGAACCACGACATGAAACTATCAGAAATCCAGGGTATGTTTGAAGATATGTGAACTTTGGGGACAGTGTATATGGTTGGTATACGAAGATGAATTTTAATCAGAAATTTCTTTTCTTTCTGAATGAAGGCATGGTGGAGGCATGGTTGGGGTATTCCTAGGAACTTGGACGTTACTGCTTGATTTTAGAAAAACATCCTGAATGTCCAAAGTTAAATTTAAGCTTAGACCTTCTCCAGGCACAAATAAGCATCAGGAAAGCCCATCATCCCCAATACTCGGAGCAATCACAATGATAACGGCAGTGGGATTTGAACACTAGCTTCCCTGGTCCTTGCCCACTACTCTAACCATTAGGCTAGAGATGCTGAAGTAGATCCCTTCCTCCCCTCCCCCCACCAAGGTCCATATATGGCATGTCCATGTTTGTGAAATTATGTCTGCGCCTGGATGTTCCTGCTTTTTGTTTCAGACATTGTGGCTTAGCCATCCTAGATTGCACTTGGATGTCATTTCTAAAATGCCTCTCTATGTCTATGGGCTCATTTTTATTCACACCTTCAAAAGAATGTAGCAGATTGATGAGACAAGACTTCCCTTGGCTAAATCCATATTGACTCTATTCTGTAAACCACAACTATCTATATGTTCAGTAGTTTTGTATTTTATAATTGCTTCTACCATTTTTCCCAGCACTAACGTCAGCCTGACCAGTTAATAATTTCCCAGATCATGCCTGGGAACCTTTTTAAAATTTGGTATTACATTGGCTACCCTCCCATCTTCGTTTGACATAGATGATTTCAATGATAAATTACAAATAACTCATAGTGCTGCGATATCTGCATGTCCACTGCGTTAGCTGCTACCGCCGGGTGGAATTTCCACGTAAGCCCTCAGTAGTAGCTAATGCTGTTTAGTAAACATATCCCTTGGTGTCCATCCTTTGTAACTTTTTAAGCAGATTTTTGATTGCGAAACACCAGTATGGTTTTAGGTTATGGTTTTAGGCATTTGATATACCGCCCTTTACTTATGCATCAGAGCGGTTTACATGTAGGTGCCCTCTGTGGTTTTGTGAAATAATATTAAATTTGTTTCTTAACTCAGGAAGTCCTAATGCTTTGTTTTTAGTGCATGAGGAAGGTAGAAATGTTTTTGGAGAGTTTTTCTGCGACACATTCCAGATTTATTTATTTATTTTTAACATTTTGTACTGCTCTCTGTCTCTGAGGGCTCCCCCCAGCCAAGCCCTGCAGCTCCTGCTACTGGTGAATTTAGACCATTAAAGTGGCAAGACAGAGAGCGTAAGCACACCATCCATCCATACCAGCTACCCATTCAAATGGTAGCCATGAAATCCACATGCTGCAGTAAAGAGAGAGGAGACTCCCTTCCATCAAAGATGGCGGATGCTCCTCCTTCTCCTCAAGGTCCACCTTAGTGGAGGAGTTCACCACGGTTGTAGTCGGGGCCCTCTCAAGCAAACTCAATGCCCTGAATGGGAAGATGGACATAATAACTTCTTTGAATCCTTTGGAGGTCACGTACAAGAAGCCATAACCCACATATCTAAGGCCGAAGACACCATTATTGATTACTGAGCAGGAACTGAACCAGCTCCAGGATCTGGTGACCGCCCACAAGGCTAAACTGGACAACATAGAAAACTGGAACCAGCGCAATAAAGCGTAGTTACTCACCTGTAACAGGTGATCTCCGGGAACAGCAGGAATTTAGTCTTCACATATGGGTGATGTCTGTACCAATGGAGCCCGTGCAGGAATGCTCCCCAGTGTTCAATAGGAAAGCCTTTGGGTGCATCCCATTGCGCCTGCGTAGCTGCCTTCCCGCCTTTCCAGCTCTCCCTCCTCAGTTGAGTTTGTAGCTGAGATAAAATGAGAGAAGGAGAAGAAGAGGAAAAGTGCAACTCCTAGGGGAGGAGGGTGGGTTGTGAAGACTAAATTCCTGCTGTTTCCGGAGATCACCTATTACAGGTGAGTAACTACGCTATCTCCAGGAGCAAGCAGGAATGTAGTCTTCACATATGGGACTCCCTAGCTTGGAGATGTCAGAGAGATGACCTCAGGGTGAGCTGTGGAACACAGGCCTAAATAGTATGTCATATATCCTCCAAGGATGTCTGGTATCGAAACCCAGGACGGGGATAGGAGTTGAGCTAAGTCTGAAAGAGATGCTGGAGAACAGCTTGGCCAAACGAGGCTTCATGGTGGGAGTCCTTGTCCAGGCAATAGTGAGCAGCAAAAGTATGGACAGAGGACCATGTTGCTGCCTTGCATATGTCATCAATCGCTACAGAGTATAGATTTGCCATGGAGGTAGCCATTGCACGAACATTATGTGTAGTGACATGACCCTCAAGAGAGAGTCCTGCACTCTCGTAAGCAAAGGAGATACAATCTGCTATCCATCTGGAGATTATTCGCTTGGATACTGGTAGTCCTAGGTGACTCGGGTCGAAAGCGATGAAAAGTTGGGAAGCCTTTCTGTGCTCCTGAGTTCTCTGTAGATAAAAGACTAAAGCACATTTGCAATCCAGAGTGTGAAGGGTTACATCTGCCCTAGAGGAATGAGGTCTAGGGAAAAAAACAGGGAGGTAAACAGACTGGTTTAAGTGGAAGGGCAAGACCACCTTTGGCAGAAAGTGAGGATGAGTCCTAAGGACTACCTTATCATGGTGGAATTGTGTATAAGGAGGATCAGCCACCAAAGCCTGACGCTCACTAATGCATTTTGCTGAAGTGAGGGCAATAAGGAAAGTGACCTTCCAGGTGAGAAACTTCAGAGAAATAGTGGCTAGAGGTTCAAAGGGCAGCTTCATAAGCTGTCCTAGAACAACATTGAGATCCCATGCCACTGAGGGTGGTTTAATGGGGGGCTTAGTTAATAGAAGACCTGTCATAAAGTGTGCTATAAGCAGCTTAGAAGAGATGGGTTGACCATTTAAGGGCATGTCAGAAGCCACAATGGCACTTAGGTGAGCTCTTACCGAATTGATTTTGAGTCCAGAAGAAGAGAGGTGGAGAAGATATTCAAGTAATGCATCCACCGGAGCAGAGAAGGGGTTAAGACCCTTTTTTGAACACCAGAGAGAGAATCGACACCACTTGAAGTCGTAGGAGTGCCTTGTGGAAAGCTAAAAGGATAGCTTTAACCTGCTGAGAGAGGCTGATGCCCTGGAAGGCTATGCCTTCAGTAGCCATGCTGTAAGATGCAGGGACTGTGAATTGGGATGCAGAAGCATCCCGTCCTCCTGTGAGATGAGATCTGGAGCAGAACTAAAAATCTATTGGTTGAACCTGAGAGAGGCATAGAAGCAGAGGATACCACGGTTGTCGTGGCCAGCATGGGGCTATAAGAATCATGTAGTCCCTGTCTGGAGTTTGAAAAGAGTTTTGGGGATGATGGGAATGGGAGGGAAGACATATAGGAAGCCTTGACCCCAGTGAAGGTGAAAGGCATCTACCCCCTGGTTGTTCTGAGCAGGCATTCTGGAACAGAAGTGGGGAAGTTTGGCATTCTGAGGACTTGCAAACAGGTCTATGTCTGGGGTTCCCCAGATCTGAAAAATGTGAGCAACCTTGTCTGCATGGAGAGACCACTCGTGGGGTAGCAGGACTCGACTGAGTTTGTCCGCCAAGAGATTCTGTTTGCCTGGAAGATACACCGCATGGAGGTGAATCTGATTCTGTATGGCAAAGGACCACAGGTGTAGGGCTTCATTGCAGAGCGTCGAAGAGCCTGTTCTGCCCTGCTTGTTCAGGTAGAACATGGCTACCTGATTGTCCGTCTGGACTAGAACTGTGCGGAAGCGAAGGTGGTCCTGGAACATCCTGAGAGGATTGTGGATAGCTCTGAGTTCCAGTAGATTTATGTGGAGTTGTGACTCCTGATGAGACCAAAGACCCTGAGAGATTGTCCAGATGAGCTCCCCAGCCCAATTTGGACGCATCCGTCGTCAGGGTACATTGAGATGTGGAGGCATCTGAAAAGGTGACCCTACGAGAAGGTTTTCTGGGGATTGCCATCACTGGAGAGATGAGATGAGACACGTAGAGAGCATTATTCTGTCTCACGCGATCGGATGCTTGAGACCACTGGGAAGCCAGGGTCCATTGAGCTGCCCGCATATGCAGACGAGCATGAACAACATGTACAGTAGATGCTATATGGCCCAGGAGTTGCAGCATTTCTCGAGCAGTGAGAAAGGTCTTGAGGCTTAATTGAGATGCAAGCTGAATAAGATGAGCACAGCGGGCCTGCGGCAGAAAAGCCCTTGATTGTTGAGTGTCTAGGAGAGCTCCTATGGACTCTAGAGAGATTGAGAGGGAACGAGTTGGGACTTTGGAAGATTTATTACAAATCCCAAGTATTGCAGCACCTACATGGTGTGCAACAGTGAAATACTGGCCTCTAGAGATGTGCTTGCTCGAATGAGCCAGTCATCTAATTAGGGGAAGACAAAAATCCCTGGAGTCCTTAGGAATGCAGCTACCACTGCCATGCACTTTGTAAAGACTCTTGGGGCAGAGACGAGGCCGAAAGGCAGGACTCTGTATTGATAATGTTCCTCTGGAATAGGAAATGCAGGAACCTTCTGTGTTCTGCATAAATAAGAATGTAAGTATATGTGTCCTTTAGATCTAGAGAACAGAGCCAATCTTGACTCTGAAGATAGGGGAGAAAAGTACCTAGGGAGATCATCTTGAATTTCTCCTGAAGTAGATACTTGTTCAGTTCTCTGAGGTCCAGAATGGGCCTCTATCCTCCTGTCTTCTTTGGGATGAGGAAGTAAGGAGAATAGAAGCCCATACCTTGCTGGGAGAGAGGCACCTCTTCTACTGCACCCTGTGAGAGAAGGGAGGTGACCTCTTGCAACAACAGAGCGGTGAGAGGGGGTTGAATATAGAACTCTCTTGGAGGAGACTAGAGGGGGGGGGGGGTTTAGACTTCGGAAGTGAAGTTTGTACCCTTCCCGTACTATGGAGAGAGTCCAGTGCTCTGATGTTACGAGATGCCACCTGTGGGCAAAGTGACATAGTCTGCCAGGAATGCAGATATGATCTGGAATCTCCAGAGACAGGACAGCGATGTTCTCCAGAAAGGAGTCAAAGACCCTGAGGAGGTTGGGTCTGCTGGGGTGGCTGAGACCTGGGAGTCTGAGCCTTTCTCTGTTGCTTTGGTTGTTGCTGCCCCTTCTGGGGAGCATGGATGGGACAGTGCACTGAAAGGGGGGTAAGACGAGTAAGTACTTCTTTTTCTTATTGAAAAAAGGTTTCTTTGATGTCTTTTTCTTGGCTGGGTTGGCAGTAGATCTAGAAAGTCTATTAAGAGTGGTGTTCTCAGATTCTAGCTGAGAAGCTTTATCCTGCCAGTCCTTGCCAAAAAGGTTTTCACCTGTGCAAGGTATATTACCCAGCTTATCTTGAACCCACTGTTCAAGATCAGATGCTTGGAGCCAAGCAATCCTGTGTGCACAATGCATATAGCAGAAGTTCTGCTGATGCGTTCAAAACAGTCAAGTTGCCCTGTTAACAAAGTTAGAAACATTTTGGGCATGCTTTACAACAGGGGTCTCAAACTCAAATTGCTTTGAGGGCCAAATGAGGACTTGTAAAGTAACCCGGGGGCCGCATAAGACGTGGGGCCTCATTTGCATAAATATTTGCATAATGTTACCATACACTAACTTTTAGTAAACATGCCTCTTAATGAGTATGGATAAAGAAAAGACTAAAAGATTTAGAAATAGGAAGACAATAATTAAACTGGGAACCCCAAAGCCAACTTGGAATGTACAACAACACTGTAGAAATAAAACTATAAATTAATTTCCTCTTGTACTAAACAAAGTGCAAACATTAATGATGCACATTTTCCCAGAGCTGACATATTCCAGTTAATAAATTCAAAATAAAGAGATATTTTTCTACCTTTTGTGCATTTTTTTTCAGTTGCAATTGCTCCAGCCACTTCTGGTTTCTCTTCGTGTCTTCTGCTATCTCCATCGTCTGCTGTCCATTTGTCCTTTCTTCTCTCTTCTAGTTTTTTTCCATTCTCTCTCTCTACATCTGCTTTAACATACTAATCTTTCTCCTTTTGCTCTTTTCCTCATTCCTATTTCATCCACTCAAATTTTACCCCTCATCCTCAATCCCCACTTACTCTCCCAATACCTGGCCAATTGTAGATTTGTCTTCTCTTCCAGACAAAATAGTTTTCCCCTCTCCATTTCACTTTCCCAGCTCCATCCATTCTAATCCTCCCCCAACATCAGCTCCCTTCTAGTTCCAGCCCCACCCAGCATCTGCTCCTTTCTAGTCCCTGCATCAGTCCATTTCCAGTCCTATCCTAGCCTCACCACATCCCCATTTCCAATCCTAGCCCCCCCATCAGCCCATGTCCAATCCTAGCTCCCTCCCCTCACAGCCCCATTCCATGACCAGCCCCCCCCCTCCCCATCAGCCATTTGCAGTTCAAGCCCCCCTTCCACTCAGCCCCATTTCCAGTCCTAGCAACCCCCCCAGCCCATTACCAGTCCTAGACCCCCCATAGCCCATTACCAGTCCTAACCTCCCCATAGCGCACTTCCAGTCTTACCCCCCCATCACCCCATTTTCAGTCTTCTACCCCCCCCCATAGCCCATTACCAGTCCTAGTCCCCCCCATAGCCCACTTGCAGTCGAATCCCCCCTCACCCCATTTTCAGTCTTACCCCTCCCTCATAGGCCATTACCCAGTCCTAACCCCCCAATCAGCCCACCTCCAGTCCTAACCCCCATCACCCCATTTTCAGTCCTAGCCCCCACCATAGCCATTACCAGTCATAACCCCCCCCCTGCCATAGCCCACTTCCAGTCCTAACCCCCATCTGCCCATTTCCCAGTCCTAGCCCCCACCATAGCCCCATTACCAGTCATCACCCCCCCCGGCCGATAGCCCACTTCCAGTCCGAACCACCATCTGCCCATGTCCAGTCCTAGCCCCCACCATAGCCCATTACCAGTCATAACCCCCCCCTGCCAATAGCCCCACTTCCAGTCCCAACCCCCATCTGCCCAGTTTCCAGTCCTAGCCCCCACCATGAGCCCATTACCAGTCATAACCCCCCCCCGCCAATAGCCCACTTCCAGTCCTAACCCCCTCTGCCCATTTCCAGTCACACCCCCCCCCCCCGACAGAGAAAAACAAAAAAACCCCAAAACCCTGACTTCTGCCGTTGCAGCGGCAGAATCAATTGTCAAATTAAAAAAAAAAGACTTCTGCTGCTCAAGCAGCAATATCACCTGTCCTGCGGCCCCCTTCCCCTGTGCCCGGAGATCCGAATCTGCTCATCACGGCGTCTTTTCAAGCCGCGAAGAGTATTCCCCTCTCGCGCGGTTTCAAGCCGCGCGAGAGGGAATACTCTTCGCGGCTGAAAGCACGCCGCTGATGAGCAGATTCGGATCTCCGGGCACAGGGAAGGGGCCGCAGGACAGGGTGATATTGCTGCTTGAGCAGCAGAAGTCTTTTTTTTTTTTATTTGACCAATTGATTCTGCCGCTGCCACGGCGGCAACGGCAGAAGTCAGGGTTTTGGGGTTTTTTTGTTTTTCTCTTTCGCGGGCCGCACAAAGTTGTCTCGCGGGCCGCATGCGGCCCGCGGGCCGCGTGTTTGAGACCCCTGCTTTACAAGGTTAGATAATCAGCTCTCTTGTCATCAGGGAGAAGAGGAGCCATCAGCTCCAAATCCTTAGCTACTTCCTTAAGGAACATACCTATATAGAGTATGTAGGAACCGATTCTGGCCGATAACATGGAGGCCTGAAAACTTCGATGATCAAAGGCATTGGTTCTAGATTCCCTGCCTGGAGGGTTCGAGAAATGTGTCTTAGCACTTTTTATTCGATGCATTGTCGATTCCACCACCATGGAATGGTGTGGTAATTGCATCTTCTGGAAACCAGGACACTCCAGAACCCGGTACATTGTATCGAGTCTTCGAGTATGTGGAGAGATGGTTAGGTTAGGGGTGTCTCCCACATACGAAGCATAAGGTTGTGTAGTATTTGATGAATAGAGAGAGTAGCAGCTTCCTTTGGGGCTGCAGGGTATTGAAGGATTTCAAGCTCTTCAGCCCTCAGTTCTTTCTCCGAAGTCACCGTTATGGACAGACCCTGAGCAAAATTGCGAATAAAGTCTTGGAAAGACATGTCCTCTGGATGGGACATGCAACATTGTGGGGACGGAGATGGGTCCTCCGGGAGAGTTCTCATTTCCTGGGTACCGGTTGATTCGTCGTCTGACAAATCGGAGTTGGAAGATTCAAAGTATCGACGGGCAGGGTGCTCATGCTCTGCATGTACTCGGTACCGGTCGAAGCCGGTAGATGAAGGTTGTGGTGCCAGAACCTCAGTACCAGAAATGGATTCGAGGGCCAGCATGGGTGGTAGCATAGTAAGTGGTAAAAAAGTCAATGAAGATTATTTCATTACCATAGTCGGTACCGATGTCTGAGGAATCGACTATAAAGGTTTTACCGGTACAGTGTCTGCCAGTAAGGCCACTAAGCTCTGCTCAATGGCCAGGATACGTTGATCCATGGAGGTAGCCGATGCTTGGGTATTAGTGCTGGAGTTGCAGGCCACGATCCCTGAGCTCTCCAGAGATGGAGGCCTCGGGAGCATCCTGGGACCTCACTAAGGCTTTGGAGGCAAGACCTCCCGCCGGGGTTGTTTGGCCGGTGTGTTCCCCTTCAAGGCAACGCCCAAAGCATTGCGATGCTTAGAAGGCAATCTATCCTTGGAGGGCTGGCTAGTCTTCGATGAAGATCTAGGTTTCGATACCTGAGATTCTTGGGAGGAAGAGGAAGCTCTCGATGTCGTCGATGCTACAGACATCGCATTGGTGGCAAAAAGGATGCCTAGTTTCACAGCTCTGTTCTATAGGCCTCTCTTTGTCATCTTCCTACAGAGAGGACATTCTGATGGCTGGTGATCCAGTCCCAAACACTTTAGGCACCAGTCTTGGGTGTCCGTGGCCTAAATTGTACTGCCACATTTGGAACACTTCTTAAAACCACCGGCTGTTATTTCCATTTTGGGAAAAGGAAAAGGCCTAAGCCTAAAATGGCGTTGATGTGCCTGAAGAAAGAAAGTTTTCTTCCCTCGCTAAATTTTCTTTTCTTTTGAAAGAAAGAAAGCACCGACTGGGTCAGTACCAGTGTCAACAGGAAGGCAGATGTGACCACAAAAAATAAGAAAAAAACCTAAATTTCTGTGGTGACAGGAATTGCTTCTTGTCGGCTCTGCGGAAAACAAAAAACTGAGGAGGGAGAGCTGGAAAGGCGGGAAGGCAGTTACGCAGGCGTAGTGGGATGCTCCCAAAGGCTTTCCTATTGGATGCTGGGGAGTGTTCCCGCGCAGGCTCTGTTGGTGCCGACGTCAACCATATGTGAAGACTACATTCCTGCTTGTTCCTGGAGATCCTACGTTTCATGGGTATACCAGAGACTGTTCAAGACCACGTGTTGTTAGGATACCTTGAAGTGCTTCTCCCATGTGTTTTACCTTTGGGACTGCAACCCCCTGCATCTGGAATGAGTGCACTGCATGGGACTGGCTAGATCAGCGGAGCACCGCCCATGGGTGGTCCTGGCAAAATTTCTAAGTTACCTCCAAAATGATGCATTTTTGCGAGCGGCTAGAAACTGTGGTCCCATCAACCAGGATGATGTCCGTGTCACCCAGGACTACTCTGTAGCGCTGAGCCAGCGCAGACAGGTCTATGCTCCCATATGTCATTGCTTGGTGGAGGCAAAAATTAACACAATCTAGCAGGATATTGTACAGTAAATGTATCAGCCATAACAAGACCAACTGGACTTTTGCATCAGCAGCTGAGGCACATCAATATGTAGATATTGTTCTGCTGAGTCCTGACGCCAATATTACATCCTGAGAGGCATGAGGAGAGCCTCGGGAACTGTGAGTTGACTGATAAGGGACCTTCACCCAGTGCTGTAGGAGAATATGTGCCAGGGAGATTTGTTATGGCCATGGCTACGGCCCTGTGACGGGGGTAATGATAGTGCAGGCTTGTTCATCTTGCAGCCTACCACGTGGCTGAGCCTTAGACATTGTGCCGGATGGCGGATGTGCGGTGTCCAGCAACTGCTTGGTTCTGCTTGCCCAACCCAGACAAATGCTGAACTTTCCTGTTCTCCCCCCCTGGCTGTGATGACCTGAAAAACTGGGTGCCAGCGGATGGCAGAGAGGGAATCTACACTGGTGCCAGGGTTTGCACCCCCCCCCCCCCCAATCTAAGGCTGAGGCCCCGCTTTTGTTATAATTGTTTGTTTTAATTGTTGGTTCTTTGTTCTTTGGGAAGGAAGCAGGGAAGTTACCTTGCATATGGGTTTTGGGGGGTATTCATTCTGAGGGGTTATGTGAGCGTTGGGGCATTGAACATGTGGGAGTGTATGCATGTAGATGGATGACTGTAGGTGATCAGGAGTCCAGCTAGATGGGTGGGAGGGGGTAAGAAGGGGAGACTCCATGAGGACCATACACATTGTATGGTCACCATGGAGTAGTAGTAGTAGTAGGGGGGTCCAGAAACGATGGGGCGGTGTTGGCAAGTGAGGCTGTGATGATATCTCTGCCTCTTCTCGGGCTTGGTCTTCTGGGCCAGCCCCCCCCCCCTTTTAGGGGGGAATGGGTGGGGGTGGAGATGGGAACTTTTTGTTTGGAGGCTTTCTCTACTGCTCAGTTGGAGCATGGGGGTGGGGGCAGAGAATGTTGGATGATGGGACAGGAAGGTGGGAGGAGGGGCCAGGCATAGTAAGATGGTTGAAGAAGCATGGGGGTGTGAATGCTGGATGAGTGGGAGGGTGGTGGAATGATTAGGGGGGGTCGGTGAATGGAGACCAGTGGGTAAGGGGGCCCTAAATACATCATAGCATGTCTCAGTGATGTGAAGGGTTATGCAAAGGTTTGGAAGGGGGAGTATGGGGGGATGGCTGTAGCCGGGCGGGTTAAATGCAACATAATAGCGGTAAGGTCGGGGCTAGGAGGAAGGGGACTCCAGGTTGGGAGGTCCCCTGTTCTTATGGACATCTTGGTCAGGAACTGCCTATGGGTTTGAGGAGCAATGTTGAGAATCATCTCGTGGAATGTTAGTGGGCTGGGAATCCCCAAACAATATAAGATCCTGCGGGCCTTGGTCAGATAAAAATGTGACATAGCCTTTCTCCAGGAAACACACCAAAGCGGAAGAGCATGCTAAACTATGTAGAGACTGAGTGGGCCAGGTGTAAGGAGCCCCAGCGTAGGGGAAAAAAGGGGAATGGTCATTTTGATCTGTAAAAATGTCCGATTTGCATGCACCATGGAGTTTGCCAATGTGTCTAGTTGCTATCTCTTCTTGAGGGGGGATTTGGAGGGTAGTCCTGTCATTTTCTGCAATGTGTATGGTCCTAATGTGGTGGATGCCCCTTTGTATGCCCAGCTGGCCTCCAGAATAGAGTAGCTCCCAGAGTACCCACTAATGGTGGGTAGAGATTCCAATGGGGTCCTTGACCCAACTATTGATGCCTCACGTGAGAGGGGGAAAGGAGCACGGGATGCTACCACCTGACTTTTATGGGGTCTCAAGCAGTGTCTGTGCTTGGTGAACCCTTGGCGTCTCCTGCATCCCTTTGATCGCAACTATACACACCAATTTAGAGCTCACAGGACAAGTGCCCATATAGATTACTTACTAGTCTCAGAACCTTTATTTTCACGGGTTGAAGAGGCGCAGATTGCTCCGGATGAGATTTCAGATCTTTTCCCATATGGGCCGCTCTTGATTAGCGGGGTCAGAGGCCACACCACCAGGTGCGATGCTTTCCATTGGACCTCTATAGGAATTAACAGTTTCAGTTGGGAATGCTGGCAATCATATAATGCCTACAATGAACAACACAAAGATAATCCAGAGCTTTTTTTGAAAAACGCAAAAGTAGTTCTTTGGGGAGATATTATAGCATACATAGCGAGAAGGCAACGACTGCTTAACGCACGAGTGGTCAGGTTGAAACGGCAGGTGGTCTTGGAAATGCTTGACGCCCTATAGAGGCAACCAGGATGAGGTTATTAGAGTTGCAGGGGCCCTAAATGAGACCTTACACCAGTGGGCAAAAAAGTCTCTGCTGTATTACAAGTATCAACTATATCACTTCAGCGATGTTAACCCAGTACCCGAAAGGAGGCAGAGGGCACCAGACAATAGATGCTTTATGGGATGAGACTGGTAAACTCCACAACAGTGCAGCTGGGATTGCTCGTCTTTTTCAGGCTTGCTACCAAACTCTCTATAAAGGGGAGTCAGTTTCTCCCTCATGATTGTCCAACTATTTATGAGGTTTGTCCCTGCCAAGTCTTACAGTATAGCAGGCAGTAACATTGGAAATGCCCATATCAGTGGACAAAGTACAGCAGAGGGCACAGTGCTGTAAGGTGCTTGGTCCTGATGGGTATAGTGCTGAATTTTACAAACTTTTGCAGGATCTGGTGGTACCCCCGCTAGTAGATGTGTTTCAGACCAGCATAGAGCAGGGACGGTTCACCTGAGGGTACAATCGTGCACATATTATTCTCCTCCCAAAACCTGGAAAAGACCCCTTGCAGGACTCATCATATAGACCGATTTCATTGCTCAACTTTGATCTGAAATTATTAGCCAAGATCCTTGCTGACTGTCTTGCACCTTCCTACTAAGCTTTATTTATTTTATTTATTTATTACATTTTCTTTTATACCGCGCTATTTAAGATCAGTGCGGTTTACAATAAACATTGAATCTACACATCTCAGTTTAGTGATTTGTGCTTACAATAAACAGGTAAAAATAACTCGGATGTACAATGAACAAGTTTCTTAACAGGGAGAACAATAACTATATACAAGCCAGTTAATGTAACTATATACATGGTTACGTGCACAGCTTTGTACAAGATTGTCAGGTTGGGCTTGTAAGAGGCCAGTATGCAGCCCGTAACTTGCAAAAAATCATAGCATCTCTTGAGTGGGTCCATGAGCATAAAATCCCATTCATGTTATTTATTTTATTTATATTCTCTTATATACCGCGCTATTGTGCATCAGTGCGGTTTACACTGAACAAACTGAAATTACATTGAACAGGGCATTATGTTGATTAGTTTAATGCTGAGAAAGCGTTTGACAGGGTGGGATGGCAATATCTTTTTCAGCTTTTGCCCTGTTATGGAATAGGAGTCCAGTTTCTCCGCATGGTGCAGTTGCTCTATTCTGGACCCATAGCGGCTGTAGCGGTGAGTGGATTGCTTTCTGAAAATTTTAGTTGGGATGTGGGACACGCCAGGGTTGCCTCCTGTCCCCGCTATTTTTGTCTCATATTTGGATCCGCTTATACAGCAGCTGGTAGGTTGCAAAAATACACCTGGAGTCCGCACTGGTCAGCTGGAATTTAAGGTCTCTGCCTTCACAGATGACATGTTGGTCCACCTGACCTCCCCAAAAACATCCTTGCCTCAAGTGCTTGAGGAATTTGGGGGTGGGGGGGGGATTGCGGGTCTGCAGATTAACCAAAATAAATTGAAGGCCATGGATGTGCTGGGGCAGTTGCACAAGTTGTGAGGGTCACCCTTTCCCTTGCATTAGGCTGATACGGTCTTTACTTACCTGCATATTAAACTGACGATCCCCGGCTACTATACCAGCAGAAATGAACCAAGGTTTTGCAGAAGATACAAGCTCAGATGCCAGACTGAACCCCCTTACTGCTATCACTGATGGGGCAAGTGGCAGCCTTCTGCATGGTGCTGTTTTCCAAGTTGCTCTATTTATTGCAGACTCTGCCGTTGCATTTGCTACATAAAGATGTGGTCCTGATCAAATGGGAACTGCGTACTTTCTTATGGCAAGGGAGGAAGGCACAAATACCCATGGCATGCATGCGGAACTGGGCCTACCGGATATCGCTCGGTATGGACAGGCATGTCAGTTACATCACCTGGGTGACTGGTTGGGGCACATTATTTATTTATTTATTTATTTGATCAGTTTTATATACCACCTTAGCCTTCAATCAAAGTCGTCAACAAGACAAGAGGGACTACATCGAGGGGGGGGGAGACAACAAGATAGTACATTACAGTAAATTACAGTACATTACATTAAATTATACTACGTTGCAGTATATTACATAAACTACAGCAAAATTACATTTCATAATAATTCATTACAATTACATTAAACAAATAACTGCAATCTTACAAAATGTTAAAATAATTTAAACGTAAGAAAATTCAAATTCAAATGGTTAAAACATTTTGTTCTATTGGAATTAGATTAGTTGCCATATGCTTCAATAAATAGGTACGTTTTAAGGGACTTTCGAAAATCTTTGATATCAAACTGATTTCTTAAATCATTGGGAATAGAATTCCATAGTTGTGGTGCCATAAAGGAGAAAGCCCTATTAGATGTCATTTGTTTGGATCTATTAAACTTCAAGTGGGAATTAAGTCTGTTAGTAGACTGTGAGCGTCTGGATCTTGAACCTATGTCTTTAGAAATAATAGTTGCTAGAACGTTTGCTGATGACTTGTGTAAAATTTTGAAAATGTTCATGAGGTTCTTGTATTTCGATCTCATAATGATTGGAAGCCAATTGTGATGGAGCTGAAGCCATTGAAGCGATGGATGTAGCAAAAAACTCTCTTTCTTATGAAGCAACTGAGTTACAGAGGGTGCAATTACCTAGAAGTGCAGCTAGAGGGAGCAGGCACAAGGCTGCAGAAGTTAAGCTGACACACCCAGGTTGTAGCAATGCAGTACCTAATGAAAGGCACCTGGGTAGAAAGCCAGGAAACTCAGTTGGAGAACGCCTTTTTAAGCAGTGCTCACAAGGAAGCAGACAGAGAGGATCTAAGGGGGAACTCGAGAGAGGATCTGAGAAGGAACTCGAGGGAGGACCTTTGAGAGAGAGATAGAAAGGATCTTTGAAGGAAGGACCTGAGGAAGGAACCTCATACACTGCAAGGCAGAGAAGCATGGATACATGGAAAAGCAGAGCTAAGTTCCAGGGAGAACAAGCCCAGCTTAGAAAGCTCCAGAAGCCAGTCTTCAAGGAAGACGGGGACAAAGGGAGAATCTCTGGTGGAGAGAACACCAGCAGCAAACGCTACAGAGATCCAAGGTACAGAGCTACTTCATTTATTAAATGGATGCCAGGTCCTAGGAAGGCTGATAACCTAAAAAGCCATTCTGAGAAGAAACAAAGCTGGAGAAAGTTTTGCAACCCTGTACAGAGAGGCAGAGGGAAAGGCCCTAACAGTTATTTGCTAAACCCAGGCCAGCAGGGCTGGAAAGTGGGAGAAAGAAATACTGAACTGCAACCTGTGTTAACCAGGGAAAGCTCAGGATTAGAAGACACCACGAGTGAGCTAGAACCCATGCAAATTGCGTTTGCAGAATCAGAACCATTGATGCTTGAACCAATGGACTGTTCTCTGTGTATTACCGAGAGCCTGGAATCTCTTACCAAAATATAACAGCAGCACATGTTTTAAAGTACCTTTTGCTTCTGTTAAAACTGAAGGAAGAAGTTTTGTCTTGTTTTTCTTGCTGTTTGAGAAACTTGCTTGGATACAGAGAACTGTGAAGCATTTGTAACAGTTGCTGACCTTTTGTAAATATTCTTGGCACTAAACCTAAAGTAAGGTAATTCTACTTTGTTTCCTGAAGAACCTTTTGTGTAACAAGGGAATAAAACCCTTTTTGTTTCACCCTGCTCAAGGCTCACACATCTATTTTCTTTGTGAAGAGAGACTACAAGGACCAGAATGCACTTGATCTAAAAGTTTTCTTTCTTCAACAAAATTAAAATGTCCACCCTGACCCTTTGGCACACTGCCACTAGGAGGGGCTGTGACACAATGCAATTCTTGAAGCAAGGGAGTTATATGATCATATTTTGGAGAATTCATTATAGTTCTTGCGGTGGTATTTTGTGCCAGTTGGAGGGGATGGGTAGTATGTTTTGGAAGACCTTGATAAAGGATATTTCCAAAGTCGAGGAGTGGTGTTATAACTGCTTGACATACCGTTCGAAAGTGATTTAGTTGTAAAATTGGTTTGAGGTTCCTAATGATCTTTAAACAATGGTATACTCTAGCTGTAATTTTATTTATATGGGATTTTAAGTTAATATGTTTATCTAAGATTATACCAAGGTATTTTACTTCCTCGCTGACCTTTATGGGTTTGTTTAGTATATTGATTTCTTTAGGAGTTTTTAAGTTATGATTATTCAAAATGAACAATGCTTCTGTTTTATCTGGGTTTATTTTAAAGTTATTAGCTGTGAGCCAATTGTTCATATCAGTCAAACAGTTATCAATTATTTCAGTGTCAAATGTATTCTGGTTAACTGCAGTATAGATCAGCGTATAGATGGTAATTTATTCTGTATTGTTGAATAATTTTACATATAGGTTGAAGATAGATGTTAAAAAGGATTGATGATAATGCTGACCCTTGTGGTACGCCTTGTGTAATTGGGATTTGAGATGATTTCTTCTCTCCACATTTTACTATTTGCGTACGATTGTTCAGGTAGGATGTAAACCATTTAAGTGTGTTGTCGCATAGTCCAATATCTTCTAAACATTGAAGCATTAAAGGATGAGAGATTGTGTCAAAAGCTGATGAAATGTCAATAAATATTAAAAGAAAAACACTATTTTTCTTATCTAGACCCGTTAAGAGGTTATTAAATAAAGAAATAAGAAGAGTTTCTACATTATGAAATGGTTTGAAACCATGTTGGTGTAGATCCAGCGGAGCATATGAGTCTATGTGATCTTGTAATTGCCCCTGTACTACTTTCTCTATCACCTTGGAGATAAAAGGTAAACTAGAAATCGGACGATATGACTTAGGTTCAGAGGTACTTAATGAATTTCCTTTATAGATTGGTCTAATTGAGGCTTTTTTGAGGACAGGAGGTAAATAACCTTGTTTTAATGAATGTTCTACAAATTTGACTAGATGGCAACTTAATTGACTCTTTGCACTTTTAATCCATTCTACTAGGCATGGATCAGTTGGGGAGGTTGTTGTATTAATTGTACTTATTATATTTTCAATCTGTTTTTTTGTCGGCATTGAAAAATTAGACCAAAGGTGTCTGGAATCAGAGAGTATCTCTGTCGTTAATTGATTAGGCTGTGAAGATATTAGAGGTTAATTGATTTCCGTTTTTATTTATTCAGTAGTTTGTATATTCTTGAGGATCTATCTGTTGATTTTGACAAGGAGAGTTGTTTTTGGTAAGCTGTTTCACAATATAAAATAATTCCCTAGGTTTATTAGCAGATTTTAAAATTAAGTTTGTATGGTATTGTTTACGATTATTTATCAAATTGCTATATTCAATTAGCTTCACCTTATATAAAAACTCTGTATGCTGAGATTTGTTCTGTCTCCATTTACGTTCCAAATTTCTTAGTATACGTTTTGCCTCTCTGATATCATTCGAATACCATGGTGCGTTATTTTTTCTACGTACTCGTGCCTTGTCTCTGTTGAGATTTACTGAGGCAACAGAAATGACTTTATTCCAGTTGTCTATTGCAGCATCTAAATTACTATAATCTTGGTGTGAGTGAGGAATGACATTTGATATGAAATTTTCTTTATGAAAGGCTCTAAATTTTCTTGTTTTACAATTAGTTTCTAATTGGTGAGAAGGAGGTTTTAAATGTAAAGTAATAGATATCAAATAATGATCTGACCATGGCACAGGAGATATTTTTGGAATTGAGATTTGGTTTAGAGCAGTAAGAAGCTTTGGGTGGAAAATCATATCTGGAATAGTACCATGTTGATGCGTTGGTAGAGTAATTGCCAGTTTATAATCTAAAGAGTCCAAAGCTTTTAAGAAGGCTTTAGATTCCTTAGGCGGTAAGGAACTTAAATTGAAGTCACCCAAAGCAATTAATGGTTTACGGGGCAAGCTGTGTCAACAGATTAATTCAAGGATTGCTGACAGATGATCTTTTGTGGCATTGGGTGGTCTGTAAGCAGGACAGATACTGAGATGGTGATTTGATATCACCATTGAATTTGTATCAGACGAATTATTGATTATAACAGTTTTAAATTTGAAAATTTTACGTACAAGGATTAGAATTCCACCGCCTCTTTTGTGCTCTCTATGACAAGTAAACGCTTCAAAGTCATGAGGAGTAATTTGATTGATAATAACCTGGTCTGTATCTTTTAACCAAGTCTCTGTTATGCACATAATATCAATTTTCTGGTCTATGATGTAATCATATATAGTGTTTAGCTTGTTTTTTTACAGATCTTGCATTAATTAGAACAAAACAAATGGGGGAATTAAGAGTTGGATTATTTTTGGTAGGTTTGGATGGGGGGGGGTAAGAAATCTTGGTTGTTTTTTTGTTTTTATTTCTATATAGTTTCTGCTTATTGAGGTTATTATTGCTCGCATGCATATGCATTAAAGGGTTTGGTATTAAATTGTTGGGTAGAGTCTGTTGGGTGAGGAATATCATATTAAAATATAGAAGAATGAATTAGTAAATTGTATGCATGGTTGCAGCTATTAGAACTATTTAAAGTACAAAAAGATCAAGACAGATTACTTTTTGTAGATTACTTGTTAATAATTATTACAAAACTTTGAACGGAGGATATTATTGTGATTTATATTCTTACTGTGGGTTCTTCAGATACAGGAGATTGTGGATTATTTAAATTCCAGTACAAAAGAAAGCCGAATATGTTATATAAAAGATATTATCTTAATGGCTTACCCTGAGGATTTCAGAGGGTTATTCAAGTCATTAAGGTATTTACTCCACGTGCACTGGAGGGGGCCCTTGTTTCCCCTCATTCCTTGCTGGAGGTATTGCATCTGGACAATATGGTCCTACCACCGTGGCTCAAACATATTTTATTGATAGGTGTCCCTGCTGGTGGAGAGGATGCAGGCATTGCAACAGCAGGTCAGGCAGTTCCTCAGAATGCACATTCCCACAGTTTGGCATTATCTGCAATTCCTGGGATCCTGCAACTCCTGGCGCTATCCATCAAGATGGTTACGTGGGCCCTTGACCACATTAGACCTTTGCAGAGAGCCATGTTGTAAAGGAGGTCGGCACAGCACCACCTCTTTACACATCCATAGTCAAGCCTGAGAGCGGTGTGGTCAGCACTATGATGATGGTTGAGGCCGGAGAAGTTGTTAGTTGGCATACTGCTGGAGACACCCATCTGGGTCCCATTGATGACCAATGGCAGCTTCTCAGACTGGGGGGGCCCATTGTCAGGATCAGATAGTGCAGGGCTGTTGGTCTGCAAAACAGTGGGAGTGGCCCATCAATCACCTAGAGATGAGAGCAGTGTTCCTGGCACTGCAGGAGTTTCGCAGCCTTTTGCAAGGAAAGGCGGTGGCTTACATCAGACACGGAGGCACAAGCAGTGTGCAGCTCGAGAGCGAAATAGGCCGGTTGTTGGCAGAGGAAAATCTGCAGGCACTCTTGGCAGCTGATGTTGCAGGAACAGAGAATATGATGGCAGACTCTCTCAGTCGTTTTCACCTGGACCCCGGGGAGTATTCATTCAGCAAGGCTGTCTTTGCACAAATAGTGAGCAGGTGGGTCTGCTGATCATGGATCTGATGCCAACTTTCATGTCCACCAAGGAGAATCGCTTCTTCAGCAGAAGGAGGGAGCGAATGTCGGAAGGTCTGGATGCCCTGATTCAATGCTGGCCCAAAACAGGCCTACTGTATGTTTTTCCCCTGTGGGTGCTCATAGAGCATCTGGTTCAAAGGATTGAGGCACATCTCTAGTCTTGGTCATTCTTATTGCTCCCGATTGGCCACGCAGGCCATGGTATGCGGATCTGCTCAGACTAACAGTGGACCATCCGTGGCGGATACCAAACCAACCCAACCTCCTTTCACAGGGGCCAGTCCTGATGCCACAAGTGGATCAAATCTTGCTTATGGCTTGGCTCTTGAGAGGGCACGGTTCTATTCTGCCCCGGTGATTTCCACATTATTGAAGGCCCATAAGCAGTCAACTTCGCTTTCGTTATGTCTGGGTCTGGAGGATATTTGAGGCTTGGTGCCAGACACCCTGGCCTTTTTACAGGTGAGGCTGGAAAAATGACTGGCCTGTAGTTTCCGGGTACAGGTGGCAGTGATTACCTGTTATCGTGGTAGGGTCCAAGGTGTTTCCTTGGGAGCCCATCCAGATGTCACCCGTTTCCTTAGGGTGGTTAAGCAGGTTTGGCCTCCCATGCGAATGGCAGTTCCCCCTTGGGGCCTTAATGTGGTATTATTGGCTTCTAGCGGCAGAGCCTTTTGAACTGCTAGGGGTGTGTATGTTAAAGGATTTGATGTTGAAGACCATCTTTCTGGTGGCTATCTGTTCCATGAGAATTTCGGAGTTAGAAGCACTATTGTGCTGGGAACCTTTCCTCTCCATCTCCAAGGAAAAGTTGGTCTTACGGCCCCTTACCTTCTTTTCTGCCCAAGGTGCTCTCGGTCTTTCATTTGAATAAGTTGGTTACCCTGCTGGTTTTTACAGGGACGGCAGCGGCTCAACAGGAGCTGATGTTGCACCTCTTGGACATCTGAAGGGCTCTGCTGCGCTACCTGAAGAGGAGAGAGCCGTTTTGAAAGTCAGACCATTTGTTCGTTCTGTTTGAAGAACTGTTTAAGGGAGAAGCCGCTTCCAAGGCCTCTATTTCTAGATGGGTTAGAGAAACCATTTCTTCTGCTTACCTGCTATGATGAAGGCAGTTGCCGGCAGGCCTAAGGGCACATTCAACCAGGGCATAGGCTGCGTCATGGGCAGAGTTTAGCCTGGTTCCCCCAGCAGATATCTGCAGGGCAGTCACCTGGGCATCCCTGTATACTTTTGTGCAGCACTACCGTCTGGATGTACAGGCAAAAGGAGATGCGAGTTTTGGTGTGGCAGTCATTCAGGCTGGGCTCACAGGTCCCTCCCAAGATTAGTACTGCTATGGTACATCCCAGATGTCGGGACTGGACTGGAGGGACGATAAGGAAGGTGAAATTAGGCTTTACCTGCTAATTGGCTTTTCTTGAGGGCCTCCAGCCCAGTCCCGGACCCTCCCAAATTTTTAAAAAGGTAGCAATATCGGACCACAATAAGTTCATCTTTTCTGAGGTGCTTTGGTAGGCTAAAATAGAACCTTCAGTCGTCTTCTCATTGACCTTTAGGGTGTTTTTTCTCCCTGGGGAAAAAAAAAAGAGAATGTGTACTAAAGACAGAAGAGAGGATTTCTTACAAGGTGTTAGTCAAAGAGGCCGCGGCCTTAGTTTATTTAGATAGGTCTGTCGCAGGTGTTAATGGCACACTTCTTCTTCCTTTGGGGGAGGGGGGGTGGTGTGTTCAAAGTTAGTGCATCTTATTTGTTGTTTCTGCGAGTCTGTTTTGTCAATAGTTTACTGGGGCTGGTGGGTGGTGTCAGGGGCCTAAGAACACCAATGTCATCAAGGATAAATGCTTAGTCTCCAAGCTGCTGGTGAGAGCTGACAAACCAGATGTTAGGACTGGACTTGAGGTCCTGCAGGAA
The DNA here is from genome assembly GCA_033557465.1 of Ichthyophis bannanicus. Taxonomy (NCBI): domain Eukaryota; kingdom Metazoa; phylum Chordata; class Amphibia; order Gymnophiona; family Ichthyophiidae; genus Ichthyophis; species Ichthyophis bannanicus. Next base: position 155,999,348 of record CM066031.1, read on the forward strand.
AGGTCTAATTTCACCTTATGTTCCTTTTGGTTTGTTTTCTTGTTTTTTTGTATTTGTTTTAATTTAAGTTTCTGGCTCCCAGATCTGGTTGCTTGGTGGCTTCAGATTGATTGTTCAGCTTTAAGGAAAATAACTGACAAGCACCTAACACAAGCGGTAGGATGAAAACATGTTGGGCTTTTGATTAAACTGCTACTTCTTGTGGTCATTTCTACAAAACTGCCACCCACAAACCTTTGTTTTAACTGGAATAAGGTGAAATTAGACTTACCTGCTAATTGTTGTTCCTTGAGGAACTCCAGTCTAGTCCCGAACCTCTGGGTTGAGTACGTCCTCTCGCAGCTTGGAGACTGAGCATGTCACACTTTTTGGTGTCAGTAGCATAAGTAGTCCAGGGTCCGCCTCCACCATTCAGTAATCTATTGACAAAGCAGACTCACCAGAGCAATAGGTAAGCAGATCATAAACATATAAACTTTAACTTTAACACCTAACTAACTCTAAAGGGATAACATTAAAATGCACTTCCTCCCCGAGTACCTGATAAGTGCGCTCCGCCTTCTCCCGAGCCCCTGCAAGAGGCCCTTACTTCATAAGAAGAAGACCTTGTCGAAACACACCAAGACACACATACAGATACACGCCACTTCCGATGTTAACCGCGGCCCAACTATCCGCCCTCCTGGTCCGCCCACCTCGGTACCTACTGCTTCAGGTTCACCTCCGGCAGGCCATATCAGGGAGAGATGCGGGACTAGATTGGAGTTCCTCAAGGAACAACAATTAGCAGGTAAGTCTAATTTCACCTTCCTTATCATCCCTCCAGTCTAGTCCCAAACCTTTGGGGATGTAACAGAGCAGTGAACACCTTAACGGGAAGGGCCTGCTAGACCAGCCTGAAGCACCGCCGATCCAAATCTGGAATCCCCTTCCGCCTGAACATCAATCCGGTAATGTTTGACAAAAGTATGCAGCGACGACCACATCGCCGCCCTACAGATGTCAGCTACTGGAACCAGGCTAACCTCTGCCCAGGAGGCAGCTTGCGCCCTCGTTGAATGAGCTTTTAATACATTCGATACTACTCTTCCTTTTAACATATATGCCGATGCAATGGTTTCCTTAATCCACCTAGCCAACAACGGTTTAGATGCTAGTTCACCCTGCCGGGATCCACCAAACAGCATAAAAAATCTGTCCATTTTGCGAAATGCCACCATTCTTTACAAGTACTTCCTTAGCACTCTGCTGATATCCAACCTATGCAAACTGGTTTTAGATTTATCTTTACCTGCCCTCTCAAAGACTGGCAAAAAAACCACCTGATTTACATGAAATGAGGACACCACTTTAAGCAAAAAGAAAGGCACTGTCCTTAACACTACCTTCTTGCTATCAAAGGCCAAAAAGGGGTTCTTTACAGGACAACACCTGCAATTCCGAAATTCTCCTTGCAGAAGCGATCGCGACTAAGAACACCGCCTTCAGAGTGAGATATTTAAATGTCACCTTCACCAATGGGTCAAAGGGCTCTCTCACGAGTGCTTCCAGCACCACGTTCAGATCCCAGCCTGGCACTGAAATCCTGCAGGGCGGTCTAATTAAGGAAGTTGCTCTTAAAAAACGTTTCACATCTGGATGAGAACCAAGCGTAAGTCATTGCACCTTCCCTCTAAAGCAAGAAAGTGCAGCCAACTGTACCCTAAGCGAAGACGCTGCTAAACCTTTATCAAATCCATCCTGCAAAAAGGCCAACACCTGAGGAATTGTAGCCTTGAATGCTTTCAACTGCTGATCCTCGCACCAAGATTCAAACAGCCGCCAAACCCAAATGTATGCCATTGAAGTCGATCTCCGCCTAGACCTCAGTAACGTAGAAATCACTGCCGTCGAGAAACCCTTGGCCCTCAACCTAGCCCTCTCAAGAGCCAAGCCGTAAGCGAAAACCGATCCACCTGAGGCATACTTAACGGGCCCTACATCAGTAGATCTCTTCTGCCTGGTAGCCTCCACGAAGGTTCCACCAGAAGACGCACCAGGTCGGCATACCACGGCCTCCTTGGCCAATCCGGCGCTATGAGCAGAACCATCCCCTTGTGCCTCTCTATTTGCTGAAGAACGCGACCGATAAGCACCCACGGGGGAAATATGTACAGAAGGTTTCCATCCGGCCATTGTTGCATTAGAGCATCCAGGCCCTTGGACATCCGTTCTCTCCACCTGCTGAAGAATCTCTCCACCTTTGCCAACTCAAATGTCGCCATGAGATCCATCACTGGCAGCCCTCATCACTGCACCAACAAGTCGAAGACTTCCAGATGGAGTACCCATTCTCCTGGGTCCACCTCGACTCAATTCAAAAAATCCGCCGTCACATTGTCCTCTCCTGCCACATGTACTGCCGAAAGCGCTTCTATGTGGGACTCAGCCCAACTGAGTAGACCGTCTGCTTCTTCCTCTAGCGCCACACTGCTGGTGCCGCCCTGATGATTGATGTATGCCACTGCCGTGGCGTTGTCGGACAGTACTCGAATTGCACCTCCCTGCAGCTGCTCTTGAAATGTTTGTATGTTTATGTTTATGTTTATTAAAACTTTATATACCGCCCAATACAAAATAGCATCTGGGCGGTTTACAATACATAAAAGCATTTAAAAGGAAGGCTGCGGAAAAAGAAACAGAAAAGAACGCCATAAAATCAAAGAACAGGGATAGAAACAGATAGCAGTCAGGGGATACAGAAGGCAGACAGGGAGGGACGGAAGGGAGCACATAGACAAAACAAAGAAGCTCAGGAAAGAGGAATTAGGAACTAACATAAGTTTACTAAGTAGGAGAAGAGGGTGGGGCTGGAAGGTGGAGGTTGAGGCAGACATGAAGGGAGGGGGGAGACATTGACAACACACAAGGTGCAGGAAGGAGGGGTTTAATGATTTGACATGATTATTCCTTTGATGTCGAACAGGACGGGACGGGAGGGAGGGAGGTTAAAAGCAGAACAGAAACTGTGAGTTTTCAACTTGGCTTTAAAGGATTGATAGGAGGTCTCTAAACGTAGGGAGTGGGGGAGTGAATTCCAAAGCCTTGGACCGAGGAAGAAAGAAGAAAGCAGAAGATCGAGTTAGTTTAAGTGTGCTTGAGAGGGAGGGGGAAGAAACTACGATTAGCGTGGATGGACGTAGGAGCGGTGAGGAGTATGAAGACGAACTTGATCAGCAAGATACAAGGGGACACCTGAGTGGATCCACCCTGTGAACAAAGATAAGAACTTTAAATTGGACACGGAAAAGGAACAGGAAGCCAGTGATTAGTGTATTAACAAGGGGAGTGACGTGATCAAACGAGAAGCGTGAGAAGAATACGAAACAGCAGCGTTTTGGACCGTTGAAGACGACAAATTTTGTGATTGGGGAAGCCCAGCAAGACAGACATTACAATAGTCAAGACGCGACATAACAAGGGAGATAAGCAGGGTGGCCAAAGAGGAAGGGGGTAAGGAAGGGGCGTACAGTACGAAGTTGTCTTAAAGTAAAGAAAGAGCGCTTAACACAGAAGAAATATGTTCTTTAAAGGACAGGGAGGAATCCAGAGTTACACCCAAATACCGCATAGAAGAAACAGTGGGTATAGGCGCAGAGGAAAATGTGTTGGGGAGAGGTTGGGTGGGGAAGAACCAAAGGTGAACCAGATAGCTGAAGTTTTTGCGAGGTTAATGTGCAGGAAGTTGGTCGAAAGCCAGGAGGCACGGAAGAGAGACAGGAGTTAAAGGCAGTGATGTCAGGTGCAGCAGAGTCAGTGTGAAAGAGGAGAAAGATGTCGTCAGCGTAGAAGTGGGCAGAGACACCCGTGCTGTTGAATAAGAAGAGCAAGGGGAGCCAGAAACACATGTAAGAGAAGGGGAGCAAGAACAGAACCTTGGGGAACACCACATGAAAGGGGGGTTGAAGGTGAAGACCCAGAACCAGTGTGAACCGAGAAGGAACGATTAGACAGGAAGGAGTGAAACCAACGGAGGACCCGGCCAGAGAGGCCGGCATCTTGAAGATGAGATAGGAGAGTGCGATGATCAACCAAGTCGAAAGCGGCGGAGAGGTCTAGTGAAACAGCAAGAGAGAGTAAACCACGGTCATGAGCAATGTGCAGATCGTTGAGGAGGGAAAGAAGAACAGATTCTGTGCTGTGGACCTGGGCGAAAAACCGGATTGACGGGGAGTGAAGAGTGAAAGAAACCTCAAGGTGAGAAGAGAGTTGAAAGAAGACTAGTTTTTCCAAAAGTTTAGAGAGAAAAAGGGAGGTTGGAGATGGGGCGCCAGCTGGAGGGAGAGGAAGGATCAAGGGAGCTGTTCTTCAGAATAGGCGGACAGAGGCGTGCTTCCAAGGGGAAGGAAAAGTACCAGAAGAAAGGACTAGAGTTAAACAGTGAAAGGATAAAGGGAGACAGAGCAAAGAGAGGGTTCAAGTAGCCAAGCAGAAGGAATGGGATCAGCGGGGCAAGAGGTTTTACGGGTAGACAAAAAAGACCTTAGAGAGAGTAGTGGGAGTGATAGGCTCAAAGGAAGACCAGTGATGTGAGAGAGGAGGAAGGGTGGAGGGGGAAGCGAGCGGAGTAGGAGAGGGGGGTGTCACAGAGGGGGGAGGGGATAGGGGAGGGGGGCAAGAAGGAAAAGAAAGACGAAGAGACTGTAGAGCTAAGGTAACTGCTCTCAACTCCAACCTGTTGATTGACCAAGTCCTCTTCTGTACTGTCCACTGACCTTGTGTGTACTGACCTTCGAAGTGCGCCCCCCAGCTGAACAGACTGGCATCTGTTGTCAATGCTTTCTAACTCGGAGAGTCGAGCGGCATCCCTTTCTCCAGAGACCCCGGAACGAGCCACCACTGCAGAGACTTCCTCGCCTCTTAAGGACTAACCATCCTTTGGGACAACTGATCGGACTGATGAGACCACCTCCTGAGTAATGCTCTTTGCAGTGGTCTCATATGTGCCCTGGCCCACGGCACTAACTCTAGCGTGGCTGTCATTGTCCCTAAGAGCTGTAAATACTGCCATGCCGAAGGAGCCTGTTTCCCCAGGAACTCCCGAACTAAGCACCGTAACCTCAGAATCCTGGCCTGAGGCAGGAACACTCTGCCTCTGTCCGTGTTGAACCGAGCTCCCAAATATTCCAACTGCTGTGACGACACCAGCTTGCTCTTTGCTACATTTACTACCCATCCTAGGGATTGTAGGAACTGTACCACTCGGTGCATTGCCTCTTCGCTTTCCACTTTGGACTTTGCCCGAATCAACCAATTGTCTAAGTAAGGGTGGACTAACACTCCTTCCTTGCGCAACGCCGCCGCTACTACCACAATAACCTTGGTGAATGTCCTGGGTGCTGTTGCCAACCCAAACGGCATCGCTTGGAACTGACAGTGCCCCCTGGGTACCACAAAACGAAGGAAGCGTTGATGTTCCAACCTTATCGGAATGTGCAGCTAGGCTTCTGAGAGATCCAACGATGTGAGAAATTATCCCTGTCGAACCGCCACTATCACCGATCTCAACGTCTCCATGCGAAAATGAGACACCCAAAGGCACCTGTTTACTCTTTTCAGATCTAGAATTGGTCTTAAGGTGCCTTCCTTTTTGGGCACTACAAAATATATTGAGTATCGACCGCAGCCGCATTAGTCCAGCGGAACCGGTACTACCACTTGTAACGCCAACAACCTGTCCAATGTCTCTTGAACTGCCCTTTTGCTCAATCCCATTCTGCAAGGAGACTGAATGAAAGCGTCTCTCACTGGATGTTGGAATTTGAGCGCATATCCTTTTTGCACTACTTCCAACTGTAACGGGGTTGTCCCTGTTCACAGCCTCCAGGCTCAGGGAATCCCCTCCATCTGCTTCTAAGGTTCTTCCTCGTCTGCCTGGAATTCCAGGGGAATGAACTCACAACCACACCAAGACACTGTATGCAAGTTTATTCCACAGGTTGGAGGGGCTGTCTGTCTTTTATACATTAACAGAAACATATACATATGTCATCAACCCATCCCCTGAGGCCCGCCACAGTTTATCAGTAACTTTGCAGATGCTAATCGTCTCTGTGTAGAACAATCAATTTACCTTAGCACAGCACATTCCTTTCCATATATAGGTATATACAGAAGTCCTATTTGACCTTGCGAGCCTCTCAGTCCTGCTATATACTTTAAGCTTTATTTTTCCCCTAACAGTCCTCCCTTTGGGCCTGCATAGGCCCACAATAAGAACAGCCAAGCAGTCTTTTTGAAAGACAGTTAAGCAGACATTATTAACTGAAGGTTGGTGGTGGCGGCGGCGGCATGCTCAGGTACATCAGCCACCATGGAAACAGGTGTATAAGAGTACATAAAAGTGGTGGAGCTCTGCAGGGCCTAATTCAGCGGTGATAGCGGGGGTCTGGAAAACTGGGATCCAGGAAGTCCAGCTAAGGCAGGGGTCACCAACCTCCAGAGGGCCGCGGGCCGCACAGCCGACTACCGGTAGACTCGCGGGCCGCACCCCCCTTCTCCCCGCCCCCGCAAAAAAAAACAATGCTCATACCTGAAAATTATTCCATGTCAGCTCCCTCCCTTCTTCTGCAGCCGCGGCTCCCTGCCTCTTAGGGAACTGCGGCTGTGCTTGTAAAATCATCGCGGAGCCCTTCCTGTCTTGACGGGCTCCGTGCAGCATTGTCCCGCCTCTAAAGGAAGTTGTTTACCACTTCCTTTAGAGGCGGGACAATGCTGCACGGAGCCCGTCAAGACAGGAAGGGCTCCGCGATGATTTTACAAGCACAGCCGCGGTTCCCTAAGAGGCAGGGAGCCGCGGCTGCAGAAGAAGAAGTCGGTGAGTTTGCCGGTACTTTGAGCAGCATCCTTGGCGGGCCGCACCGGGGTAGAGCCTCGCGGGCCGCACGAAGAGACCTCGCGGGCCGCAGGTTGGTGACCCCTGAGCTAAGGGCATCCAAGCGAATTTTGGTCAAAGGATAAGTAGCATTAGACAGGTTAAAAGCAGGAGTAGGAACCTTTATAAAAATAAAACAGTCTGTAGCATTGAGACTAGAGACAATTTGCAATGGAAACGAGACCTGTTTATATCTTAGGGAGGGGCGAGTAACACCAATGTTATACAAGAAAACAGAAAAAGAAACATGGGGCTGGGTGCAGTTTAAATTGTCAAGTACAGTAAACTTCTGCATTTCACACAGATTAGAAGGTACAGCAATGAGACATGTTGATAGAAATGCTCCAGCTTGTAGCGAGCTGCACACACAAAAGTCTGATACATTTAAGGCAGTTTAGGCAAGTAGTATTGCCGTATTAACAGTTCCAGAGATGGGCTGAAGGAGGCACCACATGAGTGGTAGGAGGAGAGTCAACGCAGTCTTGCTCATGATGGTTAGGAGGCTGAAGAGCGATCTGGAACCAAAGAAGGCATCAGTGAAGGCGGTGCACGCTTGATTCTTGACTTGTGGATCCACGAAGGGGAGGAGTCACACAGGATGGCTGTCCGTGTGATGACAATCACTGTAGTTGGAGGTCTGTAGGGCAGGTTCAGGATACTGTGCTTGTGAAGCGCTCTGACCTGCACCTGGTCACCAATCTTGAAGGGATGTGTTGGTTTGGCACCTCCAGGCCAATAGCCGCTTTTCTTCAGGAGTGTTCTCCTCTCCCTCCCCAGCTGCTAGGGCCTTGGCTGCCGCGGCGTCAGCTACTTCTCATCCTGGTCCTGAAACCAGATCTGGAGATGGAGAATGTTTCCAGTGAGGGCAATGGCTCCAGGATCTTTTAGCCACCACCTTCACTGCAGTCGGTGTTATCAGAAGAACTTGAAACAGTCCCATACTGGAAAAGGGGCTTGTAGTGTGCGCTGGTGGTATGTCATTACCAGGATCCAGTCTCCAGGTTGAAAAGAAAGAGCTGAGAAATCTAGCAGAAGGGACTGGAACCGCTGAGCATACCTGTGGAGGGAAGAGAAATGCCTCTGCTGCTAGGAAACACAAGAGGTCAAATGTGAGGCTTAGGAGTGTAAAACGTAGACAGCTTTCCATATAACAGTTCAAAGGGGGAAAGCTTTCAGTCTACCCCCTTAGGGCAATTTTTTTTTGTTGAACAGAGTCAAAGGCAAGACAGTTTAGTTTCTTTACAAAGTTTTTTTTTAAGGTTTCGGAGGTTCTCCCTCTTGGATTGCTGCTTGCATACAATAGAAAATCCTAAGCAACTCAATTAGCTAATACATTTTTTTTATCAGAAAGGTTGCAGACAAAATGCCCACACTTCCTCAGTTCTTCACAATTTTAGGATTATACCAATTTGCAAAATTTTGTGTAGGTATCTTTCCTCCTTTACCTTCATGTGTCAGACCAGGACACATAGAGGCAAAAAAAGGGATAAAAGCATCTGAAAAGCACCACATGGCCAGTGTGGGTCTCTCCAAAGCTCATTAGGATGAAAAATACACCCAGCCTATCTCCAAGTGTCTATTTCCAATTACTGAGTATATATCTGGGCTAGATGACTTCCAAAATTGGAGTTAATGGGGATGTCATAATCAAATATTGTAAAGTGTTCATTGTCAGTTCCTTTTCTAGGTGGATACATCAGATACATCATTTCACATCTCAATTTACCTTCACCATTTTTTACTGTCAATCTGAGTTCTCTTTTCCGATATGAATATTCCATCACACTCCTCTCAACACCACTTTTTTTTTCCATTTACATCATTCCATCAAACTACATACATAGGTCCTTCTGGGTTTTTTTTATACCATGCTGATGTATCCTTATTTGGCAAGGCTGCTAAGAACATCAAACTATTGTTAAAAACTTAGTATTGTTGTAAATAAATGGTAGGTAAATAAATAAATAAATATGGAACTCCCTCCCAGACCACCTAAGATCAACCAAGGACCTCAAGGACTTCAGAAAGCTTTTCAAAACTGCTCTATTTACATAACATTTCAAGGACTTCACATGAATGACTTCTCTGCACAACTCTCAGGGCAAGACAAAATCAAGACCCTAGAGCACCAATCACATGGCTCCATTATTGTATATTGTATATATGTATATGGCTCATTATGTATATAGCTCACCGATAAATCTAACACACTGCACCACACACCACACTTCTTAGATCTACCATTGCATGCTACAGACCACACAATACTATCGATTTGAAGTGCCAATCCGCTTTGATTTAATGATAAAGCGGTATACCGAATCCATCTAAATAAAATAAATAAATAGGTAGAAGATATACATCCGCATAAATATAGTACTATAAGGATCACATTTGGTACCATACATGCATAAGGAAAAAGGTGAATAGTGGAGTACCCCAGGGATCTGTACTGGGTCCTCTACTTTTTGACATATTCATAAATGACCTGGAAAAGGGAATAACGAGTGAGGTTATCAAATCTGCAGATGACACAAAACTGTTTTTAAAGTTGCTAAAACCCAAGAGGACTGTAGAAAACTGCAGGAGGATCTGGATAAATTGGAAGACTGGGCATCCAAATGGCAGATGAAATTTAATGTGGACAAGTGCAAAGTTATGCACCTAGGAAAGAACAACCCACACTATGGTTACACGATACAAGGTTCTACATTGGGAACCACCACCCAGGAAAGAGATTTAGGAGTCATCGTGGATAACATGTTAAAACCCTCCACCCAGTGTGCAGCGGCGGCCAAGAAAGCAAATAGAATGCTAGGTATCCTAAGGAAAGGAATGGAAAATAAAACAAAGGATATTATAATGCCTCTGTATCGTTCCATGGTACGACCGCACCTTGAATATTGTGTGCAGTTCTGGTCACCGTATCTTAAAAAGGATATAGCGTTATTAGAAAAGGTACAGAGAAGAGCCACCAAAATGGAAAGGGGATGGAAGGCTACTCCTATGAAGAGAGGCTACAAAGGTTAGGGCTCTTCAACTTGGAAAAGAGACGGCTGAGGGGAGATATGATAGAGGTCTATAAATTAATGAATGGAATGGAACGGGTAAACGTAGATCGATTGTTTATGCTATCAGAATATAGAAAGACTAGGGGACATGTAATGAAGCTACAGGGTAAACTATTTAAGACAAATAAGAGAAAATATTTTTTCACTCAACGTGTAATCAAACTCTGGAATTTGTTACCGGAGGATGTAGTAAGAGCTGTTAGTGTAGCTGGGTTTAAAAAAGGTTTGGACAAGTTCCTGGAGGAAAGGTCCAAAAACCATTATTAGAAAGGGACCCAGGATATCAATGCTTGACCCCATACAAGCATTGTGGAACCTGTGTCTTTTGGAGATACTGCTAGGTACGTATGACCTAGATTGGCCACTGTTGGAAACAGGATACTGGGCTTGATGGACCTTGGTCTGACCCAGTATGGCATATCTTATGTTCTTAAACTAGATAAATTCATGGTGCTTAAACATATATCTGGTTTTTCTTAGTTGTTCCTCCAAAACTGAAATCAGGAATGTTTTCAAAATAGAACTACATTTTCATTAAAAAAAAGGTATAATTCGCACACAGCAAACAGGGTGCTGCTGTTCTGTTTATCATTCCACAATCATGAGGAAACAGGATGGCACATACTTCTCTTTTTTATAGCACTGAGCTTTTACAATGCAGCCACAGCAATACCAGAGAATACTTCCTCTGTTTGTTTTAAATTATTTGAACTGAGCAAATTTATATGTGCTTGGTGTTTAAGAAAACAGACTGAGCAAGGGTAAAATCTCACATTAAGATCTGAAAAGTAAACTTTCTTATTTCAGGTAATGGTTTAACTCACAATACTCTGAACATTGATTAGCATAGACATCTCAGCTCACAAAAGGCGGACATCAGGACACAAAACAAAAAGGATCAAAATACATATGGTTCATTACATAGAATTTCAAAATAAGCTTCTCAAAAGGTAAAGTATTCATAGAAATTCAGTTGTCATTGTCTACAACTTCTCTTTGACGACATTTTATCAGCACAAACATCATAACAGACCCGGGCATTGCTATTCTAATCTCTTGACACACAGAAATCAGCAGACAAATTTTTCTTAACCAGAATACACTCAGATCCCTAACCTAGAAAACAAAACTTACACATGTGGATTAAACTTATTTACTGCACACAAATAAAGAAATAGCTAATGTTCTTTCTTCCTCCTCTATTACACTTATCAAATCTAAATAATCTTAAACATAATGAAATTACGATCATGCAGGTTTATTTCTCAATGATTATACTGCCAATTGGAATCAAAAGTTGTTCTTATAATATATTCACAGGGAAAAAGAAAGGAATTTGCAACATTCAGGCTGTACTTTAACTATAAACTATTTTTTCTTGTTTTAAGAGAAGTTCTAAGAAAACATGCAGTCAAGATATTCACAGTAGCTTGCAGTACAGAATTAATGTAAACACACAAAACACTGCCAGACTTGTTATCTGTACGGTCTGCTTCTAAGGTTCTTACTTCAGTGTACAATACTTTCCGATCCCAATCCATTGCCTCAGAAAATCCATTCCATGCTACAATACAAACTCATACAGACAGGAAGAAAAGAAGTAGCTGTCCCAACACATTAGTTCACAATTAATGGATGAGCATGCTACAGCAGACCCTGAGAGATGTTTCGTTGTTTTAAATATTATGAAAGGTTTAGTGGGTTGGTCCCCCTTACAAAGAGACCCTCCCATTATTTAAAGAAGGCAGGAAAGGCTTGGAAGAATAGAAAGACAAATAAACAAACACCGCCTGTCACTTGCATTCCAGGGACTCTGGGTCAACAGTTTTACCCTCGCCAGAGACTGGGGGCATCTTACAGGCACATAGATAATCTAAGACACAGGATTCCGGGAGACAGGTACTACGGCAGTACAAAAGCCAAATTGGTCAAGGGCTACCGCAGCCACTCTTCTAGTGAGAATTCGAGGAGTGGGACCAGACAAACAACAATGTGTTACTTACCCAATCCATCGAATCCATACAATGTGTGTGTATTGCCTTTGCAAGGCTAAGCTAAAAAGGCTTTTTCTGCAAGGTTAGCAAATGACCTTTGTCCTACCTTCACAGTAAACAAGCTAACAGACTTTTCTTAGCAGAACTCCAGTCCAGTCCCTTTACTCTCGGGTTGCGCAACCCTTCCAGCAGCTTGGAGGCTGAGCCCATCATCATTTTGATGATGGTGTGGTATAGATACCACTGGCACTGCCCATAGGCACCAGTATTCTCAGCCTCCAGCAGCTGGAGGGCTACCGTAAGCCGAGAGCTTACTGGTCCTTTTTGGTTTCTCTAATTTTATTTAATTTTCTTTAATTTCTTTAAATGTATTTAATTCCCTTAGCTGTGGGAATTTTCTCCTACACCCGTGCGTTTAATTAGCTTATTCTTTACTTGAGTTTACCTCCCCCCCTTCCCCCCCCCGCCTCCCAGAGGCCTGTGGAAGGAGAGCGCTTACTCGGCAGCGGGACGCCTCGGAGCCTCTCCCCCCGCAGTTGCGAAATCTTCATCCTCCGTATTGGTCTCGCGCCGAAGCCCCCCGAGGCGGGCTGAGCGCTGGAGGCAATGGCCCGCTGTAGCGCCGGTGGGGAGCTCAGCGCGTGAGTAAACAACGTTCCTGCCTTCTGCCTTTCGCCGCCTCGCGCTTGCAGCGGCTGCCCGGCTGAGCACTAGAGGCGGCGTACGAACGTCGAGGCAATTGCCCTACAGAGGGGGGATTCCAGCTCCGGCGGATCGGAAAAGATTCGCCGACCGCAGGGCCTGACTCCACGTGGCTACGGCCTACCACGTGGAGTCTAGCATCCGCCGGCATAAGCAGCGGCGCACACAGCATCAGGTCTCCTAAACCGCAAGTATTGCATTCGGTTCTGAGGCCTGTATTTTAACTACTTATATTTTAAATTTGCTTATTTTGTTTATTTTGTTTTAATTTAACTTCGTTATAGGTTATCCGTGAGCGGGGTCAGCGTCCTGCTTCAGTCTTGGGGGTCAGGTCCTTCCCCCCTCCCCTCCCCCATCGTGGTTGGGAAGCTTTCTTTAATTTATTTAAATTTAGTTTCATTTAATTTCATCTAATTTCTTTGATTTATTTGATTGCCAGCCTTGTGGTTCTTGAGTGCATTTTCTCCAGGGGGTTTTCAATTTTAACAATAATATTGATAAGAATGACGGGAAAACCAAGGTGCCCGTCCTGCGGAACCCGCAGAGTAGCTGATTCTGAAGCTGGGATCTGCCGGGCTTGTGCTGCGGAAGCAGTATCTGTGGAACATGAAATCCAGGGGTCCATGGATCTCCCTTCTCAGGGGTCTCAAGGTCTCACGGAAGGGGGGGGGATTCTTCCTCCTCTCCCCCGCACTCTAACCCTGCCTTACCAGGGCCCTCCCAGTCCCTCCCCCCTTCCGGTGGCGCGGAGGAAAGCTGGGAGCATTTTTCCCCAGAATTTGTCCTTCTCTTGCACAAAGCTTATTGTATGCGTCAGCAAGGGCTCATGGAACCCACGCTACTGAAAGAAGGTAGCCGGCCCGGTCCAGGGAAGACAAGCTCCCATGACCCCGGAGCCCCTCCCAAGCGTTCTAGGCTAATGAGCGAGGAACCTCTCACGTCCCCATCCCCGGGCCCCCCGGAGGAGGAGGGATCAGACAAAGAGGTGGGGGAGGAAGAAGAAGAAGAGCTTGAAGAGGGAGAGATCCCATTCCCGAATAGTTAGAGTATTCCGTAGGGAGGAGCTCCCAGCCTTGATTAATGAATCCCTGAAGGTGCTCAATATGACATCAGACGTCCCTGCAGAGGAAGAAACGTTAGAGGATCCTTTGATTCAAGCCGTCCAAAAGACTCAGAAGGTCTTTCCCGTCCACAGGGTGGTACGCCAGATGATTCAGGAAGAGTGGAATCAACCAGAGTCCAGTTTAAGAGGGGTGCGGGCCATGTTTCGCTTGTACCCTTTACCGGAAGTTGACAAGGACCTGCTGAAGTCCCCAAGGGTAGACGCAGCGGTCTCAGCGGTGACTAAGAAGACGACCATTCCGGTCGAGGGCAGCGCAGCGCTTAAAGATAGTCAGGATAGAAAGCTGGACTCCCTGCTGAAACAAGCCTTTGATGTGAGTGCTCTCGCGCTGCAGGCCTCAGTGTCAGGGGCTTGGGTAGCAAGAGCCTGTCTGAGGTGGGCCCAGCAACTCCAGCTAGCGAATGGCGCTTCTACCGACGCGCAGTCGAGCACTGCGCGCTTGGAGTCGGGTTCCGCCTTTCTAGCAGATAGCCAATACAACCTTATTAGAAGTCTAGCAAAAAATATGGCCTCCGTAGTAGCAGCCAGGAGATATCTGTGGCTGCGCAATTGGGCGGCAGACCCCTCCTCGAAGGCTCGCCTGAGTCGCCTCCCCTTCAAGGGAAAGCTGCTGTTTGGGGAAGACCTAGAAAAATTGGTTAAAGATCTTGGCGAGTCTAAGGGAGGTAGACTCCCAGAAGATAGACCTAAGCAGAACCGTTCGTCGGTCCCAGCTCGCAACCAGCCGAGGGAATTTCGTAGGTTCCGGTCAACCAGACAGAATTTTTTTCCTAGGGGTTGCCCTCCACCTAGAGGGCAAGGTTTCCGAGGGTTTCATGGAGCTGGAAGAGGTTTTGGAGCCGCCTCCTCTTCCTCAGGTCCTAGGAAGCCACAATGAAACTGCGGGGGCCCAGGGGAAAGGCCTGCTGGTGGGAGGTCGGTTGAGGCAGTTCCTTCCCGCCTGGGCCAGAGTCACGTCGGACCGTTGGGTACTGGAGGTAATCAGAGAGGGTTATGCCCTCGAGTTCACAAAACGAGTTCCTCCAGCCTTTATGCAGTCTCCTTGCGGCTCTCCGGAAAGAGAGCAGCAATAGAAGACACCCTTTCAAGGCTGATCGAGTTGGGAGCGGTGACTCCTGTCCCGAGAGACCAATATGGTTCCGGTCGATACTCGATCTATTTTGTGGTACCAAAGAAAGAAGGGTCCTTCCGTCCTATCCTGGACTTAAAGCAAGTCAATCGCTGCCTCTCGGTTCCTCATTTTCGAATGGAAACTCTGAGGTCGGTCATTGCAGCGGTAAGACAGGGGGAGTTTCTGACATCTCTGGACTTGACGGAAGCATACTTACACATCCCGGTACGAAAATCTCATCAGCAGTTCCTGAGATTTGCAGTACCGAGGGGTCATTTCCAGTTCCAGGCTCTTCCCTTTGGCCTAGCAACAGCTCCCAGGACTTTTACCAAGGTATTGGTAGTGGTAGCAGCGGCCCTTCGCAAAGAAGGGATTCTAGTACATCCATACCTGGACGATTGGCTGATCCGAGCAAAATCGGAGTCGGAAAGTCGCACTGCGATGGCCCGAGTGGTGGAATTCCTGGAGGAGTTGGGTTGGGTCATCAACCGGGCAAAGAGCAGATTACTTCCCTCACAGGAGATCGATTACCTCGGAGCAAGGTTCGACACAAGGAGTGGAAGGGTCTTCCTGTCGGAACAGAGGTTACGAGATCTGAAAAGCCTGGTCTCTCGCTTCATTTCAAGACGGATCCCTACCGCCTGGCATTACCTTCAGCTGTTGGGCACCATGGCGGCAGCGATAGAGGTTGTACCGTGGGCCAAGGCACATATGCGACCTCTTCAACGCGCTTTGTTACGACGTTGGTCCCCTCAGCATCATCCCTTATCCATGCAGCTACCCTGCCCCCTTCAGATCAGGAGGACTCTCCTCTGGTGGGAGTGTCCAAGGAACCTAGGGCGCGGGATGCCCCTTGATCCACCCCAATGGATACAGCTGACGACGGATGCAAGTCTCGCAGGCTGGGGTGCTCATTGCGAGGGCCAGTTCGCACAGGGAAGCTGGACCCCAACGGAAGCTCGGTGGTCCATCAACAGGCTAGAGATGAGGGCAGTGGCACGGGCTCTCCGAGCTCTCGAGCCCTTGGTTCGGCAAAAGGCAGTCCGCGTCCTCTCGGACAATGTCACCACGGTGGCCTACATCAACCGTCAAGGGGGGACGAGCAGTCCCCTGCTAGAGAGGGAAGCAGGCAGCCTTTTACATTGGGCCGAAGCACACCTCTTGAATCTGTCAGCTCAACATGTGGCGGGAGCAGAAAATGTGACGGCCGATTACCTCAGCAGACACAAGATAGACCACGGGGAATGGGAGCTAGCGCAGGAGGTATTCGACCAATTGGTAGCACGTTGGGGAACTCCGATCATGGACCTCATGGCGCGCTACGAATCATCCAAAGCAAGCCGGTTCTTCAGCCGATGAAAGGAGAGGATGTCAGAAGGCTTAGATGCCCTGGTCCAGAAGTGGCCTGCGGAAGGTCTACTGTATGTGTTCCCGCCCTGGGCACTCATAGGCAGAGTTCTAAAACAAATAGAGGAACACCCAGGTCTGGTAATCCTCATAGCTCTGGATTGGCCTCGCCGCCCATGGTATGCAGACCTGGTGAGGCTAACGGCTCACCGCCCTTGGAGGCTCCCCAACAGAAAGGATTTACTACGCCAGGGCCCGGTACTCATGCCCCACGTGCATCGATTCTTGCTTATGGCTTGGCCCTTGAGAGGGCGCGGCTCGTGAAGCGAGGTTATTCGACTTCAGTAATCTCGACCCTGCTGAACGCGCGGAAACGCTCGACCTGCCTTTCCTATATCAGGGTCTGGCGCATATTCGAAGTATGGTGCGCGGATCTCCATAAGAATCCCTTAGAAGCCTCAGTGCCGGAGGTGTTAGAGTTCCTACAAGCAGGCTTCGAGAAAGGCTTGGCTCACAGCTCGTTGCGAGTTCAACTAGCGGCCATTTCTTGTTATAGGGGAAAGGTTCGGGGCAAGTCTCTAGGAGACTACGCTGATGTGGGCAGATTCCTGAGGGCGGTCAAGCGTTTACGCCCCCAACAAAGATCAGTGGTTCCCCCTTGGGACTTAAACCTTGTTTTGGATTCTCTAACCAGGGAGCCCTTTGAGCCAGCAAAGAATTCCTCCCTAAAGGACTTGACCCTGAAGACGGTATTTTTGGTAGCTATTTGTTCGGCTAGGAGGGTCTCGGAGCTCCAAGCTCTCTCCTCTCGACCTCCCTTCCTTTCCTTTTTTAAGGACAAGGTGGTCTTGCGGACGGTACCTTCCTTCCTACCCAAGGTATCCTCTCCCTTCCATATGAACCAAACTGTCTCGCTCCCGTCCTTTACGGGAGAAGCACAGGAAGGGGAGAGTTCCAAACTGCGTCTACTAGATTTACGTAGAGTGCTGAGACGCTATCTTTCACGCACAGCATCCTTCCGCAAATCCAAACGTCTTTTCGTTCAATTTGGAGGGCCGCACAAGGGGGAAGCAGCGGCCAAAGCTTCCATTTCTAGATGGATCAGGGAGGCCATTGCCTCGGCCTACATCCTCAAGGGGAGGCAGGTACCAGCAGGCCTTCGCGCGCATTCAACTCGAGCGCAGTCGACCTCCTGGGCAGAGCATAGCTTGGTTCCACCGGTAGACATCTGTAAAGCGGCCACCTGGTCCTCTCTGCATACCTTCTCTAAGCACTACCGACTGGATGTCCAGGGAAGAGCAGACACCAGGTTTGCGAGTGCGGTACTTCGGTCCGGAGTGGCGAACCCCACCCAGGTTTGAACTGCTCTGTTACATCCCGAGAGTAAAGGGACTGGACTGGAGTTCTGCTAAGGAAAAAGTAATTAGTCCTTACCTGCTAATTAGTGTTCCTGAAGGAACTCCAGTCCAGTCCCTGATCCCACCCAGGTTCGGTTCCTAGTGGTCAGAATAAAAGTAAGGACCGAAGTCGGTGAACGGAGCGGAGCGGGGTGGAAATATCCGGTCAGAGGAGCCCCCAACGGCGGGGCTACGGACTAGTGAGGTACGGGGAGGAACGGGTAAAGTCTAGGTTAGCCCCGGGTAAGCCCTCTCCTGCCCTCCCGTTCCTTACCACTGTTCTTTCTGATTAACAAAAAAAAAAAAAAATTGCGTTTGTTTGGTTCTCCTGTTTTTTCTTTGAAATTGTTGGTTTTGCACATCTTAGTTGCGGTGCCTATCAGGACTGCTTTTTTCATCAGATTACTGGTGCCTATGGGCGGTGCCAGTGGTATTTATACCACACCATCATCAAAACGATGATGGGCTCAGCCTCCAAGCTGCTGGAAGGGTTGCGCAACCCGAGAGTAAAGGGACTGGACTGGAGTTCCTTCAGGAACACTAATTAGCAGGTAAGGACTAATTACTTTTCTTCTGCAGATTTCGCAAATGTCCTGTGGCCTACACTGACAGCATATGTCTGATACATATCGAGAATAGGATGCCTTCTTAGCTGCAGTTTTAAACCTTATCACAACATTTGGCTGCGCACGCACTCCCGCGGATTCTGGAGTGGTCCCCTTACCTTGGGACCCCCCATCCTCTAATTAATTCACAACAAGCGCACGCCTGGCCACTTGCTTTCTGCCAGCACCCGTCACTAGCGCGATCGCTTCGGGGCGAGGCAGGGGCGTCTTGCCAAGCTCACACACACAAGCAATAGCAGCCGAGAAGGAACGTGAAGCAGACACCGCCTCGTGTCCCACCCAGGAACGACAGAGGAATTTTGACCGTGCTACCAAAGCACCCGGGACTCTCCCCGACCCGCGGGAGGATCCCACTTTTGACACCAAATTGTAACGAGGTTGTCCCTGTTCACAGCCTCCAGGCCCAGGGAATCCCCTCCATCTGCTTCTAAGGTTCTTCCTCATCTGCCTGGAATTCCAGGGGAATGAACTCACAACCACACCAAGACACTGTATGCAAGTTTATTCCACAGGTTGGAGGGGCTGTCTGTCTTTTATATATTAACAGAAACATATACATACGTCATCAACCCATCCCTGAGGCCCACCACAGTTTATCAGTAACTTTGCAGATGCTAATCGTCTCTGTGTAGAACAATCAATTTACCTTAGCACAGCACATTCCTTTCCATATATAGGTATATACAGAAGTCCTATTTGACCTTGCAAGCCTCTCAGTCCTGCTATATACTTTAAGCTTTATTTTTCCCCTAACACCAACACCCACTGATCTGACGTTATTTGGGCCCAGACAGGAAAGAAGTCTCTTAAGCAACCCCCGATGGGTACCAATCCTGCCTTGACCCTCGTCCCTTCATTGTGGTTTCTTAATGTTGGAGGAGGTAGAGGCACCGAAACCTCTTCCCGCTCCCCTAAAACCTCGAAACCCCGAGGATCTATACTGGGAACGTCCTCTTTGAAACTGACCAAACTTTGACTGGCGTAAACGCCGAAATTCCCTCTGCTGACTTTTGGAGGGCGCCATAGAATGACTCTGCTTTTGCTTGTCCTCCAGCAACCTGCCTCCCTTTGACTCCCCTAAGTCCTCTACTAGCTTCTCCAGATCGTCCCCAAAGAGGAGCTTCCCTCTGAAGGGCAGCTTGCCTAGTCTCGTCTTAGAGGCCGCATCCACCGCCCAGTTATGGAGCCAGAGATACCTCTGCGCCGCCACTACCGATGCCATGCTTTTAGACACACCTCTAATCAGATCATATTGGCTATCTGCCAAATATGCCGCTCCTGATTCAATGCGAGTCGCTTCCTCTGTCGCTCCCTCTACCTGCAGACTTTTCAATCTCTGAGCCCAGCGCAGGCATGCCCTGGCCACCCACGCTCCACAAATCGAAGCGTGAATGGACAGAGCGTTCACTTCAAACACCTGCCGTAGCAGAGTATCTAGTCTTCTATCCTGAGGATCCTTAAGAGCCGCACTACCCTCTACGGGAATCGTTGTCTTTTTGGTTACTGCCGAAACTGCTGCATCCACCTTGGGGGATTTAAAAATCTCCTTATCTGGTTCCACTAGCGAATACAACCACGCCATCACTCTAGAACCCTTAAGATTTGCCTCTGGCGTGTCCCATTCATCCTGTATCATTTCTTTAAATACTCCATGAATGGGAAATACACGCTGAGACTTTCTAATGGCCTGAAATAAGGGATCCTCCAAAGAGGCATCCTCCGCCTGGCCCTCAGTCGGCATATTCAATGCTTTCAGCGTTTCTGTGATGAGTGCCGAAAGCTCCTCTCTCTGGAACACTCGGACCACCCTCGCCTGGTCTTCCGGCTCCTGTATCTCACCTTCTTCCAAATCCTGATCCATATCAGAGTCCTCTAAAAGCTCTGACTGATCCTCCACAGGCAAGATCTGTTCAGAACTGTCCACTCTCAGTTTTGTCTTTTTGACCGCAACACTATCTTCTGCTTCCTCTAATGGAGTCCCTGGTCTTTTCACCGCCTGGACCCCTGCTCCCATAGGCTCTGGTATCCCACACCCAGAACCACCCAGAGCCTGCTGGAGCAATGACAAAAATTGTTGGGAAAATATAGCCCCCAATCCTCCTTGCATCGACGCTTGGGGTAAGGGGATCTCTGGAGCCGAGGAAGGTCCAGGTCCTGCCCCCTTCTCTAAGGAGCAGTGTCAGATGAAGGATAAGAATCTTCACCTTGTGGATGCTCAGAGGTTGCTTCTCCAGTACTGAGAGGTTGCAAATTCTTTTTGTAAGTCAGGCCACATTTTGTGCTATTTGTTGGCCTGCACAAAGGTGACATGGCAGCTAATTCTACTTTGGAGCACTGGATTAAGGCCATTGCCTTGGTGTAGCTGCTGTGGAATCAGTCAGTTCCAGAGAGTTTGCACATCCATTCTACCCAAGTGCAAACATCCTCATGAGCAGAGCTCGGTAGCCCCCAACTGACATTTGTCAGGCAGAAATTGGCCATCACTTTCCACTTTTGTCAAGCTTGGATGTCCATGTGTAGGCAGACATGGCCTTTGGCTCTAAGGTTTTGCGAGCTGCTGTGTCTTCTTCCTGCTCAGTGGCATAGCTTTGATATGTCCCACTTGTCTGGAATGAGCTAGCAGGATGATATGGAAGGAGACATTTTACTTATTGGATAATGTCCTTTCATTGAGTCCTGCTAGACTAGTCCAGTGTCCATCCCTGAAACTGTATTTGCTCTGTTCTTCTGCTGTGGTACCCTTGGGTCTGCTATGACTTCTATGCTTGGCTCTTCAGATTCATCTTCTACATCTTCTGTTTCTGCTTTTCTGTACATAGTTCTCTACTGTTGATTACTCACTGTGGCCCACATTGAGGTTGTGTGAGGCTTGCCATATTCTCCCATGTACTTTGAGATGGACAGTGGTAGCTGAGGCAGATAGAGGTGCGGGAGTGATGTCATTGAAACCTGGGCTTTTCATTCGTTCTTTGTCTCCACCAATGTGCTGGTAGGGGAACACAACCCACTTGTCTAGACTGGTTTAGCAAGACTCAAGGAAAGGATGTTATCTGGTAAGTAAAATACGTCACCATATAGGGCAGATAAAACTCACTGGGGATTATCTGCACCTTTCCTAGTTCATGACTGGTTGGCAATAAGTAGAAAGGGAGAGTTCTGAGTTTATAATGATTTATTGTAATATAGCAAGAATGGCAGATAAAAGAATGAAGTAATTATCTTTTCTTAGCAGCAGATTTGTAGCAAGCTAGTAAATTTCCCTAATGCAAATGTGATGCGTGCCTTTGCGTCAATATTGACTCCTGGTGACCCAACAGCTTCTGAGTTTTAATGAAACCTTAACACCATCACATCACATGGTTTGCTTTGAACTTACAAGGATAAGAAAAATCTCTCTCAGACTCCAAGTGGAGTGGAGTGGAGGAGTGGCCTAGTGGTTGGGGCAAGGTACTTCAGGCCGGAAGGTCGGGGGTTCAAATCCCACTAGAGGACAGCAACCTTGGGCCGGAAGGACTGGGGTTTCTAGTCCCACAGGTGCTCCTTGTGGTCTTGGGCAAGCCACTTAACCCTCCATAGCCCATGTTCCCTGTACAATAGTTATCTCCAAGTTATCATGTCCTGTTCAATGTAATTTCAGTTTGTTCAATGTAAACCGCACTGATGCAGAATAGCGCGGTATATAAGAGAATGTAAATAAATAAATAAACCAAGAAGTAAATAAATAAAACCACAACCTTTTTGAGACAAGGAATGATATCAAGCTCCAGGCCTATATTTGAAGCAGAAATATAAATATATATATATAAATATAAATATATATATATATATATATTATTATCTGCACTACTACTAGTTCTATACTACTACCAACAATCTAGCCCTAATGCTAAAGCTAAAGGAGAGTACTGTTTTATCCAAGCAAAGGGCAGACTTCATGTCATACTGGAACTGTAGGGCCACTTTATGAGATTTAGTATAGATTTCATGCAACTGGGTAACTAGAGAAAAGTAATCAGCAAGACCTGGTGAGAGCTCTTTGTTCTCTCTCATTCAGAGATGCACAGCAACTCACTTGATTTGGTGCTGAATTTTAAGATGTGCATTCTGTTGACCTCTGTGCTGTCGACTCCTGTGTGGATTCTTAGATGGTTTGTGAGGCTTCCTTTATCACTGAATACATTACCACACTCACTACATCTAAATCATTTTTCTCCCATGTGAATTCTCTGATGGATCTTGAGGCTTCCTTTCTGACTGAAGCTTTTGTTACACTCATTGCACGTATATGGTTTCTCTCCCGTGTGTATTCTCTGATGTATGTGGAGGCTTCCTTTCTGACTGAAACTCTTACCACACTCAGTACATGTAAACTCTTTCACTGCCATGTGGATTCTCTGGTGAGTTGTGAGGTTCCCTTTTTGTCTGAAGCTTTTACCACATTCACTACATGTAAACTGTTTCACTCCTGTATGAACACTCTGATGGACTTTGAGGCTTCCCTTCTCACTGAAGCTTTTACCACACTCGGCACATTTAAACGGTTTTGCTCCTGTGTGTATTCTGATATGCTTAACAAGACTATGCTTCCTACTGAAGGTTTTATTACACTCAGTGCATGTAAATTGTTTCAATCCTGTGTGTATTATCTGGTGACTTCTGAGGTTTGATTTCTGTCCAAAGCTTTTACCACACTCAATACATGTAAATGGTTTCTCTCCTGTGTGGCTTACCTGATGAATTGTGAGGCTTTTGTTCTTACTGAAGCCTTTTCCACATTCAGTACATATAAATTGTTTTACCTGTGTGTGACCTCTCAGATGCTTTCTGAGGCTTTCTTTATTCGTGAAACCTTTGCCACACTCCATACATAGAAATAGTCTCTCTCCAACGTGGAATCTCTCATGGATCTTGAGCCCTCCATTAAAACTGGAGCTTCCACACTCAGTAGATGAGAATGGATTTTCTTGAGATCCATTGTCTCTTTTGTGGACTCTCTGATGCACACTGAGACTTCTCTTGTGATGGAAAATTTTACCACACTCAAAACATGTGGTTTGTTTCAATCCTGCATGAATTTTTTTGTGACGTCTCAGGTTTGATCTTTGTTTGAAGCTTTTACCACATTCAACACATACAAATAACTTCAGTCCTGTATGAATATTCTGGTGTACTCTGAGGCTTCCCTTCTCACGGAAGCTTTTACCACACTCAGTGCATGCAAATGGTTTTATTCCAGAGTGGATTCTCTGATGAATTTGCAGTCTTTTCTTCTCATTGAAGTTTTTACCACACTCAGTACAAATAAATGGCTTTTCTCCAGTGTGTAATCTCTGATGGGTTATGAGAGTTAACTTCCTTTTGAAGCTTTTACCACACTCAAGACATGTAAACGGTTTCTCTCCAGTGTGGATTCTCAGATGGACTGTGAGGTTCTCCTTCCATCTGAAGCTTTTCGAACACTCAGTACATGTAAATGGTTTCAATCCTGTGTGGATTCTGTTGTGGTTAGTTAAGTGTCCTTTTTTCCTGAAACTTTTACCACACTCAGTACAAGTGTATGGTTTCTCTCCAGTGTGGCTTCTCTGATGGATAATAAGGCTTCCTTTCTCATTGAAGCTTTTTTTGCAGTCAGTACATGTAAATGGTTTCCCTCCAGTGTGGAGTCTTTCATGAATTCTGAGGCTTCCCTTTCTACTGAAACTTTTACCACATTCACTACATTTAAATAGTTTCTTTCCAGTGTGGATTCCCTGGTGGACTATGAATCTAGTCATTCGAGTGGAGTTTTCATCTGTTTCAACACAGACAAATGGATTCAATCTTGTGTGGATATTCTGGTATTTTAAAACACCAGCCTTCCTGCTGAAGTGTGTTTCCGATTTACTAACAGTGACTGATCGGTCACCAGTTTGAATTATTTGATATTTCATTAATGTTTTCCAGCGACTGAAGCTTTTCCGATATTCAATATTTGAATTTGGTCTCTCTTCCTGGTGAGCTTTTGAAGTTCTTGTGAAATTTTCTTCTTGGTTCAAGATTTTTTCATAGCCATGACATGAAGATTTTTTCACAACAGTGTTGTTTTTCTGATATTTTGTAAAGTTTGCTTTATTAATAAAGGCTTTTCCATATTCTGTACTTATACACATTCCCATTTCTTTATTAATTTTCTGGTGTTGCATTATTTCTTCTGTTTTAACTCCTTTCACACACTGAGAACATATTACAGGACTCTTTTGTCCCTGTATTGCCATTTTCTGACTGAAAGTTCTCCCACAGTCTGTACATATAGATGGTTTCTCTTCACTGTTGGATCTCTGCTGTGATTTCAGTGCTGCTGTATCCCTGAAGAATATTCGACACACATCACATACACATCTGTGTTCGCCTGTCTGGTGTCTCTGCTCTTCGACTATATGTTTGATATTATTGGCACTTTGCTCACACAGACCTGAGTCTCCTGATGAATTTCTCAGCTTCTTTCCTGAGATCCACTGATTCTCGCACTTTGTTCCCCAGTCAGGAGAGGAAGAAGTTTCATCTTTGTATCTTTCTGATAAAATCTTGTTCCCTTCTGGATTCTCACTGAGCTCCCACTGATGTGCCTCTGGATTGTGGTTTCTAGGACCATCATTTTCTAATTAAAAACAAAAACAACAACGTAAACATTGAGCATCATTATAAGAGGATGGTTTAGCAAGTTCATTAATAAAGGTGGTTTTTCTTGTGTTTTTTCAGTTCTCCTGAAGAGGGCGCACTGTGAAATATTTACAAGCATCCTGTCATAATATTACAAAACCACACCATTTCAATCCCATTACAAGCAAATAAATGACTATTTTTACATCCTGTGTCTGTCTCTGGCGATTGTAGAAGTAGCATTTTATGTAAGCAGTGAGGGGAGGCGTTGCTGGGTACTTGTTTAGGTCAGGAGAGCAACTGAACGTGTATAGTTCTCATTTCAAATCTTCACATTATTTTAATGGAAAATTTATTTCCAGACTTTTGCTTTGAAAATTGGTATAATAAGGTGATGACCAAAGTCAGAAGGATGCTAAGCTGCATACAGAGAGGCATAACTAGCAGAAGAAGGAGGTATTAATACCCTTGCCCTGATTGAGCCTGATCTCAGCAGCTAAGCTGGGTCAGACCTGGCTAGTATTTGGATGGGAGCCCACTTTGGAATACCAGGTGCTTTAGACTTACTGAGTGGAAGAAAGGCCTGACAATCTGGGTCACCAGGAGGTAGCAGTGACTCAACACCACACACACCCACACAAATCATTGGTGAGGCCTCACTTGGAATATTGTGTTCAATTTTGGAGACAGCATCTTGCAAGAGATATAAAAACGCTTAAAATGGTTTTGAGGAAAGTGACCAAAATGATATGGGGCCTGTGCCAGAAGATGTATGAAAAGAGACTTGAAGACCTAAATATATACACCCTAGAGCAGGGGTCTCAAACTCAAATTGCTTTGAGGGCCAAATGAGGACTTGTAAAGAAACCCGCAGGCCGCATCGTCAGAACTTTTTTTTACAATGGAAAAAAGTCAATAAAAAAGTCAACATAATAAGAACCTAGTGCTGACTCATAGTGCCTGAGGGGGGGGGGGGTTACCTTGTGTTCTCTTCAGAGTCACGCACCGGATGTCTCACGTCTCCGGCGGATGGATCAGCTTCCCACTCGGGCCATGTGGAACGCAGGACCCCTCATGCATTCCACCTCCTCGTGGTAATGGTCGCAGCCATCCAGGCAGCCAAATCTCAGGGCCAGAACAACAGCAAGAGCTCCTCATTCACCTCTCAGCATGCCAGCCTCTCCTGCATTCGATCTGTACTCAGTAGCAGTTTCACCTCTCAGCATGCCAGCCTCTCCTGCATTCCATCTGCACTCAGTGGCACTTTCACCTCTCAGCATGCCAGCCTCCCTTGCATTCCATCTGCACTCAGTGGCACTTTCACCTCTCAGCATGCAGCCTCTCCTGCATTCCATCTGCACTCAGTAGCACTTTCACCTCTCAGCATGCCAGCCTCTCCTGCATTCCATCTGCACTCAGTGGCACTTTCACCTCTCAGCATGCAGCCTCTCCTGCATTCCATCTGCACTCAGTGGCACTTTCACCTAGCAGCATGCCAGCCTCTCCTGCATTCCATCTGCACTCAGTAGCACTTTCACCTCTCAGCATGCAGCCTCTCCTGCATTCCATCTGCACTCAGTAGCACTTTCACCTCTCAGCATGCAGCCTCTCTTGCATTCCATCTGCACTCAGTAGCACTTTCACCTCTCAGCATGCAGCCTCTCCTGCATTCCATCTGCACTCAGTAGCACTTTCTCCTCTCAGCATGCCAACCTCTCCTGCATTCCATCTGCACTCAGTAGCACTTTCACCTCTCAGCATGCAGCCTCTCCTGCATTCCATCTGCACTCAGTGGCACTTTCACCTCTCAGCATGCCAGCCTCTCCTGCATTCCATCTAACACTCAGTGGCACTTTCACCTCTCAGCATGCAGCCTCTCCTGCATTCCATCTGCACTCAGTAGCACTTTCACCTCTCAGCATGCCAGCCTCTCCTGCATTCCATCTGCACTCAGTGGCACTTTCACCTCTCAGCATGCAGCCTCTCCTGCATTCCATCTGCACTCAGTGGCACTTTCACCTAGCAGCATGCCAACCTCTCCTGCATTCCATCTGCACTCAGTAGCACTTTCACCTCTCAGCATGCCAGCCTCTCCTGCATTCCATCTAACACTCAGTGGCACTTTCACCTCTCAGCATGCCAGCCTCTCCTGCATTCCATCTGCACTCAGTAGCACTTTCACCTCTCAGCATGCCAGCCTCTCCTGCATTCCATCTAACACTCAGTGGCACTTTCACCTCTCAGCATGCCAGCCTCTCCTGCATTCCATCTGCACTCAGTAGCACTTTCACCTCTCAGCATGCCAGCCTCTCCTGCATTCCATCTAACACTCAGTGGCACTTTCACCTCTCAGCATGCAGCCTCTCCTGCATTCCATCTGCACTCAGTAGCACTTTCACCTCTCAGCATGCCAGCCTCTCCTGCATTCCATCTGCACTCAGTAGCACTTTCACCTCTCAGCATGCCAGCCTCTCCTGCATTCCATCTGCACTCAGTGGCACTTTCACCTCTCAGCATGCAGCCTCTCCTGCATTCCATCTGCACTCAGTGGCACTTTCACCTCTCAGCATGCAGCCTCTCCTGCATTCCATCTGCACTCAGTGGCACTTTCACCTAGCAGCATGCCAGCCTCTCCTGCATTCCATCTGCACTCAGTAGCACTTTCACCTCTCAGCATGCAGCCTCTCCTGCATTCCATCTGCACTCAGTAGCACTTTCACCTCTCAGCATGCAGCCTCTCTTGCATTCCATCTGCACTCAGTAGCACTTTCACCTCTCAGCATGCAGCCTCTCTTGCATTCCATCTGCACTCAGTAGCACTTTCACCTCTCAGCATGCAGCCTCTCCTGCATTCCATCTGCACTCAGTAGCACTTTCTCCTCTCAGCATGCCAACCTCTCTTGCATTCCATCTGCACTCAGTAGCACTTTCTCCTCTCAGCATGCCAGCCTCTCCTGCATTCCATCTGCACTCAGTGGCACTTTCACCTCTCAGCATGCCAGCCTCTCCTGCATTCCATCTGCACTCAGTGGCACTTTCACCTAGCAGCATGCCAGCCTCTCCTGCATTCCATCTGCACTCAGTAGCACTTTCACCTCTCAGCATGCCAGCCTCTCCTGCATTCCATCTGCACTCAGTAGCACTTTCACCTCTCAGCATGCCAGCCTCTCCTGCATTCCATCTGCACTCAGTAGCACTTTCACCTCTCAGCATGCAGCCTCTCCTGCATTCCATCTGCACTCAGTGGCACTTTCACCTCTCAGCATGCCAGCCTCTCCTGCATTCCATCTGCACTCAGTAGCACTTTCACCTCTCAGCATGCCAGCCTCTCCTGCATTCCATCTAACACTCAGTGGCACTTTTACCTCTCAGCATGCCTGCCTCTCTTGCATTCCATCTGCACTCAGTAGCACTTTCACCTCTCAGCATGCAGCCTCTCCTGCATTCCATCTGCACTCAGTGGCACTTTCACCTCTCAGCATGCAGCCTCTCCTGCATTCCATCTGCACTCAGTAGCACTTTCACCTCTCAGCATGCCAGCCTCTCCTGCATTCCATCTGCACTCAGTAGCACTTTCACCTCTCAGCATGCCAGCCTCTCCTGCATTCCATCTAACACTCAGTAGCACTTTCACCTCTCTGCATGCAGCCTCCCTTGCATTCCATCTGCACTCAGTAGCACTTTCACCTCTCAGCATGCCAGCCTCTCTGCATTCCATCTGCACTCAGTGGCACTTTCACCTCTCAGCATGCAGCCTCTCCTGCATTCCATCTGCACTCAGTGGCACTTTCACCTAGCAGCATGCCAACCTCTCCTGCATTCCATCTGCACTCAGTAGCACTTTCACCTCTCAGCATGCAGCCTCTCTTGCATTCCATCTGCACTCAGTAGCACTTTCACCTCTCAGCATGCCAGCCTCTCCTGCATTCCATCTGTACTCAGTGGCACTTTCACCTAGCAGCATGCAGACTCTCCTGCATTCCATCTGCACTCAGTAGCACTTTCACCTCTCAGCATGCCAGCCTCTCCTGCATGTTCAAGTAGTCTGAGATGGGTCATTAATTAGAAGGATAGGTAGGGTCTAGTGAGTTTCTTAGAGAGGTGTAACCACAGCATGGTTAAAGGCTGCAGGAACAGTTGCAGTGGAAAGAGATAGGTTGAGGACATGACAGATAGAAGGGATGACAATGGAGGAAATGAAGCTTAGGAGATGGGTGGGAAAGCACAGTTACTTACCTGATCCATCGACACCACCAGAGTCTGGATATCGATACCAGTGGAGGCCACCGGTACCCCAGAACACGGCAACAGGTGATCGGTCGAGGCCGAGCCATCGATGTCAACCTGTGACCCCATAGACAATGCTTTGGAAGCTGGAACTTCCCACCAGGGTAATTTTGCCGGTGCGGGATCCTCGAGGACAAGCCCGGAGGCATCTCGATGCTTAGAGGGAGATTTGCCCTTCGAGGACCGGCTAGATTTATATTTGGTTACCTGAGATCCATGGGAGGAAGAAGCAGCCCTGGAAGACGTCGATGCCACCGAGGCTGCATCAGAGGGAAACAGGGTACTGAGCTTGGCTGCTCGGTTCTGCCGACCTCTTTTAGACATCATGGTACAGGACACACAATCCGAGATGGAATGGTCAGGACCCAAACATTTTAGACACCAATCATGGGTGTCATTGACAGAAATAGTACCGCCACATTTTGTGCACTTTTTGAACCCGGAAGCGGGCTTCTCCATGAGGAGAAAAATATTCAGGCCTAAGGCCCAAACTGAAAATGCACAGTTGAAGTAAAGAATAGTTTTTGTTTTTTTATTAAAGGAAGAAAAGACCGGCGGTACCAGTCTGACGTCGAAGAAGGCAGACGCGACACAGAAAAATAAAGAAAAAAATAAAGAACTTCTTCTGCGGTGACGGGAACATGACCTGCTGGCTCCGCAGAAAAGAAGAACTGGAGAGAGGCGGTTGGGAAAGGCGGGAAGGCAGCACGCAGGCGCTGTGGGATGCTCCCAAAAGCTTTCTTACTGGACGCTGGGGAGTGTTCCCGCACAGGCTCTGTCGGCACCGATGATACCCATATGTGAAGACTCATTCCTGCTTGTTCCTGGAGATTAGGATCAAAGGAGCAGGTAGTAAGTTGGAGGAGGAAAGAAGATGTGTGGTTTCCTCCTCAGTGTTCATAGAAAAAGAAGAACAGGTGGAAGAGGTAGAGGGGAGGAGTTGGGAGTGAAGAGGGTGAAAGAGGGATGGAGATGACCTCGTGGGAAATTCAAATGTAATCTTCTGGATTGTCATGGAAATAGTCAGCCAAGGTCTAGGCAGAAAGGGAGGAGGGGTGCGAGGCGGAGGCACTTTGATAAGAGAGGTGAGGGTCATAATGAGACAGCAAGGGTCAGAGACAAGACAGTTAGTAAGGTGGACCTCTCAAGCTCCCTATACAGTGAATCCTGGATTATTTGTTTATTTATATCTTGCAACAAATATGTATAATGGCAACATGGAACAGAAAATCAGACAATTCACAGAGTAAATCAAACCAAAACTTGGTATGTATGTATATATGTGCCAACTAGCTATCACTCCTTCCCTGATCAGCCCCTCCCCCCCCCCCCCCCCCCCCCCAGCATTTCCCTTGGGGCAAGATGGATTCCCAGGGAAGGGTGGAGGAAAAGGGCAAGCTGGATGGCCAGACCAGCTGTCATACTTTTGAATGTAAGGAGCGAGGATTTGAGGAGGAGGGTTTCAAAACATTTTAGGCATGTGTAGACTATATAGGGGGCGTGAGAGGTCCCCCAGGGGAGGAAGTCCAGGGAGACTTCCAAATTGATCCAGTGGACCCTGTCACTTTCACCTTCGCTCATTTTCAAGGGCTCATTTTCTCTTCAGCAGTTCTTGTAAAAATAAAGCCCTTGTTCTGTAAAAAGAGGCCCACAAAAATGTTTTGCATGCTTGTTTTTGCTTTTTCGAGCATTAAATGAGCTGGCTTGCATGATTTTGCATTGAACCAGCTCATTAATGCAAAATTTACATAAACTGACATGCAAAATAGCATAAAACCCCTGAACGTTGGGGTTTTGTACTACTTTCCACACAGTGCACCTTTGCAAAGCTACTTCCTGTATCTACACCCCACAGTTCTCAGTTCATTTTAGCTGTGGGGCGCAGGAACTCCCATGCTGACCTTGTGAGACTTCACACTCCAAAACCAGGGCAGGAGTTCTTGTGCTGTATGACTCAAACTCAGAGTCACATGGTGCAGAGAAGAAACAGACCGCAAGGAAAGGAAGGGATGAGAGTGGGTTAAGGAGCTCTGGGTAGCTGAAGCTAAGATGGTGACTGGGGGAGCAGAGGGATGGGGGGGGGGTTCAATTGCTAAGAATGAAGAGGGAACTGATGGGGAAGAGAGGCTTGAGTTAGTCAAGGTGGAGGATTGGGGACAGAAGTAAATCAGAGAATGCTGTGGATAGGATGGGGCAGGCGGCTGAAAGACTGGAGACAAGGTGGGTGGGAGCGAGAGAGAGAGAGACTGAGCATAAGGTTGAAGACTGAAGAAAGAGGGATTGATGGGATAGGAGCTGCTGACTGTGTGCTTTTCCCGCTATTTCAATGCGCAGCCTTTCACTGACTCAGCTAAGTAACGCATTCTATTGCTTTTTTATGATAAGATTTAGGTCTTATTTAATAAAATGGACGGGCCACAGCGGCACAAGGTGTGCTCCCTTCTGCTTGGTTGGCCTCTCCGACAAAAAATATTTTTTGCTGAATACTTTTAGATGAATTAGGGGCTTTTTTAGTTGCCCAGGTTTTCATTGTTTTGATTGTTTTGGTTCACTTGGGGTTTGGTATTTGATTTGGACTGTGTGCTTTTGCCAGCAACATGCAATGGTGCATGAAGCTTTACACACAGAGAGCTTGACTTATTAAAATGTACTACTGCACATTAATGCATATTATTTATTGCTGGTCCCACATTATGCATCAGGACATATTCATTAATAATGTGCTCTTATAGTTTTAGAATGCTCATAATTTCTTTAGGATCTGATTTTGAGAGATGGCTTTCCCATGCAGGGCTAGATATATCCCCGAAGCATAACACAGTAACTAACATACAGTCGCCCCCTTTAGTAAGATGTAGCCCAGCATGGGAAAACCATCTTAATAAATCTGATCCTAAAGAATCTGCAGCAATTCTGCTCTCCTCCCTGCTCTTCAAATTCTTCGGAAGGAGGGGGAGTGAAAGAGGTCTCGGCTGCTGGCTCCTACCTTTTTAGGCCGGCTCCTAACTTCTAAGAAAATCTGTCAAGGCCTGCAGCTGACAATTACAAGCCAATTGTACTTATCCTCTAGACTTCCTGGCCCGGTTCCAATCTCTTGAAGGAAGGAGCAGGCCCAGAATTTGGCAAAGGCGATGGCAAAATTATGAAGATATCTAGGCTAAACAAGAACCTGATTCCACATGGATCAGAACCACGCTCTATGATCTCTGGGTGAATAGCCCACCCTCCCCAGTGCTCTCAGGTTCTGCCTATGGATGCAGACCCCTGAAATCTGGTCCTGGGAAGGAGGTGAGGGAGTGTCCCGAGTCTGTTGGCTTTGCTCCTCTCGAGTCCTACAACTGTCCTCTCCTGCTGCTTCAGTTCTGTGGGTCCAGCCAGACTGTTCAACCCAGTTCTCTCCTTCCCACATCTCTCCTTGCCCCCTTCCCCACCTCTCACATCCTTATCTCCCTCCTTTCTCATCTCTGCCCTCCACCTCCACTCCCTCACCTCTCATTTCTTTCTTCCCTTTCAGCCTCCCCATCTTCTTGCCCATCTTGTGAAAAACCTCAAGGCTGTCCCCATGCCAGCTGGAGATGTGTACTTAAGCACGGCTCCTGCTGCCAGTCGGGGGAGGGGTAGAATGTGCAAGCGCCTTCACGGCAGTGGGGGAAAGCAGGAGTAAAAGTTAGGGAAGTCTGGTGGTCAATAGAAAACCAGCACTTATATTGGCTGGTTTTCTGTCCTGCTGTTTGCCGGTCGCTCTTTTAGGATAAAGGCCAGGATGGTCAATGGCCATCTTCTTGGTAGTAATATTCCAGTAGTACACTAGGAAGAAACATCGTCTTGTGTGACTGGTACCAGTAAAAGAAACCATGTGGTGATTAAAGAGCTCTTCGGAGGACCCTGAAGGGGTCTCTGCAGTTCCCAGGTGCTCATTCCATTCTACCTCTGCAGTTTTATACCAGTCCCTTTTATTGCTGAACTCACCCAAACAGCTGCTTTTCCAAGTTTCTTTTTCCTCTGATCCCAGCTCACTCTGGACATACGGCTCTTCCCCTCGTTCAATAAGGGATATAATATCAGGGGTGACAATTGGAGAGTCTGTTCCTGGGGCAAGAAAAACTCATTAGGTTTCCCATAATCACTCCAATTCTCACAAATTCAGGATTTAGACAAAAAAACAAACCTTTCCAGCAGAGAGAATTGCACCAACATCAGTGAACAAAACCAGTCAAACCCTCAGCTAAAGAAGAAAAATCTTGTAGCCTGTATATGTCAGAAAAATCATATATACCAGGGGTCTCAAACTCAAATTGCTTTGAGGGCCAAATGAGGACTTGTAGAGTAACCCGGGGGCCGCACAAGACGCAGGCCTCATTTGCATAAGGGCATCATTTGCATAAGGGCATCATTTGCATAAATATTTGCATAATGTTACCATACACTAACTTTTAGTAAACATGCCTCTTAATGAGTGTATGGATAAAGAAAGACTAAAAGATTTCTACATTACTATAAACCAGTGCCAACCGCCAGGCACATTAGGAACTACTAGAAACACTGCTCATTTAGAACCCATAGCAAACCTGCCATGTCCTAACAGCACTACCAGGACTCACAAAGCACCATACCCTAACTATCAAAAGGCAACACTGCAAATATTAAATCAACACATTTCAGAGAATAACAATACATGACCTACTCGGGAAAGAGAACAAGTGGCAATGTCAAATAGGAATTACATAAACAGAATACCTCAGCTCAGTTACACATGCAGAACATACACCATCACCAAACAAGGAATCACAATTTAGAAACAGGAAGACAATTAAACTGGGAACCCCAAAAGCCAAACTTAGAATGTACAACACTGTAGAAATAAACCTATAAATTGATTTCCTCTTGTATTAAATAAAGTGCAGACGTTAAAGATGCACATTTCCAAGAGCTGACATATTTCAGTTAATAAATTCAAAATAAAGAGAGATTTTTCTATCTTTTGTGCATTTTTTTTTCAGTTGCAATTGTTCCAGCCACTTTCTTCTGGTTTCT
Organism: Ichthyophis bannanicus; assembly: GCA_033557465.1. Taxonomy (NCBI): domain Eukaryota; kingdom Metazoa; phylum Chordata; class Amphibia; order Gymnophiona; family Ichthyophiidae; genus Ichthyophis; species Ichthyophis bannanicus. The sequence continues at coordinate 156,033,592 of CM066031.1, forward strand.
TCGTGTCTTCTGCTAACGCTCCATTGTCTGCTGTCCATTTGTCCTTTCTTCTTTCCTAGTTTTTTTCCATTCTCTCTACATCTGCTTTAACATACTAATCATTCTCCTTTTGCTCTTTCCTCATTCCTATTTCATCCACTCAAATTTTACCCCTGCATCCTCAATCCCCACTTACTCTCCCAATACCCGGCCAATTGTAGATTTTTCTTCCCTCCCACACAAAATATATTTCCCCTCTCCATTTCACTCTCCCAGCCCCATCCCTTTCTAATCGTCCCCCAACATCAACTCCCTTCTAGCTCCTGCCCCACCCAGCATCCGCTCCCTTCTAGTCCCCGCATCATCAGCCCATTTCCAGTCCTAGCTCCCTCCCCTCACAGCCCATTTCCTTTCCAAGCCCCCCTCCCCATCAGCCCATTTCCATTCCAAGCCCCCTTCCACTCAGCCCATTTCCATTCCAAGACCCTGTCCCCATCAGCTATTTGCAGTTCAAGCTCCCCCTTCTACTCGGCCCATTTCCAGTCGTAGCCCCCCCCCTCATCAGCCCATTTCCTTTCCAAGCCCCCCTCCCCATCAGCCCATTTCCATTCCAAGCCCCCTTCCACTCAGCCCATTTCCATTCCAAGACCCTGTCCCCATCAGCTATTTGCAGTTCAAGCTCCCCCTTCTACTCGGCCCATTTACAGTCATAGCCCCCCCCCCCTCATCAGCCCATTTCCTTTCCAAGCCCCCCTCCCCATCAGCCCATTTCCATTCCAAGCCCCCTTCCACTCAGCCCATTTCCATTCCAAGACCCTGTCCCCATCAGCCCCGGCAGGCTTAACAGAGCCGCGAGAGAGAAATACTACTCTCTTCGCGGCCCTGAAAGCTGCCGCTGATGGAGCTAAGATGCTTTGCCGGGCAGATGGGAAGGGGCCGCGGGACAGTTGATTCTGCTGCTGCCACGGCAGCAGCAGCAGAAGCCGGGGGGTTTTTTGTTTCCTGTGCATCGCGGGCCGCACAAAGGTCTCTCGCGGGCCGCGTGTTTGAGACCCCTGATATATACTCTCTTACACATCTTTTTAGTCTAGTTCTCACTAAGACTAATGCATTATATTATCAGTCACATTTCAACATGCTCACTTCACGCAAGGTGCAAGTTGTCTTTATGATATCCAGAACTTTCTGGAACAGGTTGGAAGAAACACACTGAGCATGCTCAGATCAAGGATAGCTCAGAGGAAACACCTTCCAATCACTCTCAGCCTCAACTAACAAAGGGAAGCTAACAAAAGGTACAACACAGTAATAGTAATGGGTAATTTCAATTACCCCAGTATCGGAATGGGTCAGTGTCATAGCAGGACATGCTAGGGAGATAAAGATTCTCGATGAAATAAACGACTGCTTACTGAAGCAGAAGGTTCATGAACAGACAAGAGGGGAAGCCATTTTGGACCTAGTCCTTAGTGGAACACAAGATCTGGTGCAAGAGATAAGCGTGTTGGGGCTACTTGGCAATAGTGATCATAGCATGATTTTAGAAATGGAGGAAGGATGGCAAGGAAATCCACAGTACTGCCTTTTAACTTTCAAAAGGGAGACTATGATAAAATGAGGAAAATAGTTAAGAAAAAACTAAAAGGAACAGCTGCAAAGGTTAAAGATTTACATCAAGCAAGGGCATTGTTTAAAAATACTCTCGTGGAAGCCCAGACCAGCTGTATCCCATGCTTTAAGAGAAGTGGAAGGAAGTCCAAAAAACTGCTAGCATGGGTTAAAAGTGATGTCAGAGAAGCTGTTGTAGTCAAAAAAGCATCTTTCAGGAAATGGAAAAAGGAGCCAAATGACAACAGCTGGAATCGTGAGCACTGGCAAATTAGATGCAAGGCATTGATAAAGCAAGCAAAGAGAGAATTTGAAAAGAAGCTTGCTGTGGAAGCAAAAATGCATAATAAAAACTTTTTCAAGTACATTCATAGCAAAAAATATATGAGAGAATCAGTTGAACCATTAGATGATAAGGGGTAAAAGGAGCACTAAGAAGGGACAAGGCCATAGCGGAGAGACTGAATGAATTCTTTGTTTTGGTCTTTACTGAAGATGATGTAGGGAAGTTACCCATGACTGAAATGGTATTTAAAGGTGACGCATCAGAAGAATTGAAAGAAATATAGATAAACCAGGAATATATATTACAATTATTTGATAAACTAAGCAATAGCAAATCACCTGGACCGGATGGCATACTCTTGAGGATGTTGAAAGAACATAAATATGAGATTGCAGACCTTCTATTAGTAATCTGTGAACTATCATTAAAATCATTTGTACCGTGTTTCCCCGAAAATAAGACCTAGCACGTTTTTCTGAGATTACCATAATATAAGCCCTACCCTGAAACTAAGACCTAGTGCAGATCATGTCTGACAGATTCGGTACCGGGGGGGGGGGGGTCACCGGGGAGGAGCTTTCCTCCTGCTCCACTCCCTGACGGCGATCTGGTGCCGGTGCTGTGCTGCGGGCCACTTCCATCATCTGTGCGGGCGGGAGCTGCAACGCCACTCATTCTGTGCTGTCACGCTGTATATGAAAAAAAATAAGGCATCCCCTGAAGATAAGCCCTAGTGCATCTTTTGGAGCAAAAATAAATATAAGACTCGGTCTTATTTTCGGGGAAACACAGTAGTAACTAAAGATTGGCAAATGGCCAATGTAATGCCAATTTTTAAAAAGGGTTCCAGGGATGATCCAGGAAACTACAGGCCAGTAAGCCTGACGTCAGTACCGGGCAAAATGGTAAAACCATTATAAAGTTCAAAATTACTGAACATGTAGATAGTCATGGTTTAATGGGAGACAGCCAACATAGCTTTAGCCAAGGAAGATCTTGTCTTACTAATCTATTCACATCTTCAAAAAAATATAACAAACAGGTAGACAAAGGTGAGCTGGTTGATATATTGTATCTGAATTTTCAAAAAGCCTTTGAAAAGGTCCCTCATGAGAGACTCTTGGCAAAGTTAAAAAGTGATGGGATAGGAAGAAGTGCACTACTGTGGATAAGGAATTGGTTAAAAGATAGAAAGCAGAGGGGTAGGGCCGAATAGGCAATTTTCCCAATTGAGAAAGCTGTATAGCGGAGTACCCACGGATCTGTGTTGGGTCCACTGCTTTTTAACATATTCGTAAATGACCTGGAAAAGGGAATAAAGAGTGAGGTAGTCAAATTTGCAGATGACACAAAACTATTTAAAGTTGTCAAAACACAAGAGGATTGTGAAAAATTGCAAGTGGACCTTGATAAATTGGAAGACTGGGCATCCAAATGGCAGATGAAATTTAATGTGGACAACTGCAAAGTTATGCACCTAGGAAAGAACAACCCAAACTATGGTTACACGATGCAAGGTGCCAGATTGGGAACCACCACCCAGGAAAAAAATTTAGGCGTCATTGTGGATAACATGTTAAAACCCTCCGCCCAGTGTGCAGTGGCGGCCAAGAGAGCAAATAGAATGCTAGGTATCATAAGGAAAGGAATGGAAAATAAAACAAAGGATATTATAATGCCTCTGTATCATTCCATGGTGCGACCGCACCTTGAATATTGTGTGCAATTCTTGTCGCCATATCTTAAAAAGGATATAGCGTTATTAGAAAAGGTACAGAGAAGAGCCACCAAAATAGTAAAGGGGATGGAAGGATACTCCTATGAAGAGAGGCTATAAAGGTTAGGACTCTTCAACCTGGAAAAGAGACGGCTGAGGGGAGATATGATAGAGGTCTATAAATTAATGAATGGAGTGGAACGGGTAAACATAGATCGATTGTTTACGTCATCAGAATATAGAAATTCTAGGGGACATGCAAAGAAGCTACAGGGTAGCCTATTTAAGACTAAAAAGAGAGAAGATTTTTTCTCTCAATGTGTAATCAAACTCTGGAATTTGTTACCGGAGGATATACTAAAAGCTGGTAGTGTAGCTGGGTTTTAAAAAAGGTTTGGACAAGTTCCTGGAGGAAAGGTCCATAAATCATTATTAAAAGGGACCCAGGATATCACTGCTTGACCCAATAAAGCACTGAGGAACCTGTGTCTTTTGGGGAGACTGCTAGGTACTTATGACCTAGATTGGCCACTGTTGGAAACAGGATACTGGGCTTGATGGACCTTGGTCTGACCCAGTATGGCATATCTTATGTTTTTATATTCTTATAAGGTCCTCGCCTCGGATGCTTTGCTAATGGGCTGGGGAGTGCATTGCGGGAGCCTCCAGATGCAAGGCTGCTGGTTCCAGGAGGAATCCCGATTGAAAATCAACCTGCTAGAACTCTGGGCAATATACCTAGCCCTCCGAGTCTTCCGCCACCAACTCCAACACCAAACAGTGCTGATCCAGACTGGCAATCAGGTCTCAATGTTCTATGTGAACAAACAGGGGGGTACAGGTCATACTCCCTATGCCAGGAGGGAGTAGTCTTCTGCTCCTATGCTGCAGGCAGAGGGAAGCTCCTAAGAGGGATGTACCTCCCAGGCAAGGACAATGCCCTGGTGGACAAATTGAGCAGGGTCCTCCAGCCGCACAATTGGTGCCTGGATCCAGTGGTAGCCTCACGACTGTTCCATCTGTGGTGCGAACCCTCAATGGACCTGTTCGCCAGCCCAGACAACACACAGTTGCCCCGATTCTATTCGTGCCAACCACATCCATCCCGAATGGCAGCAGATGCTTTCCTACTGACACCGCTGGTAGCCAAAACAGTATTCAAGGTCCAACACGACAGAGCATCACTAGTGCTGATCGCCCCCTGGTGGCCAGGCAGCCCTGGTTCACACTGCTCCTCTTCCTATCAGCAGCATTGCTGATTCCTGTGGGCCAATCTCCAAGGCCAATCTCCAGGGGTCTCTCCTGCACCCCAATCTGTGATTCCTCTCATTCACGACCTGGCTGCTTAAAGGAGATTCTTCTGGCCTCTTGTAAGGCCTCCACTAGAAAAGCATACGCCTTCAAGTGGTGCCGACTCTCGATGTGATGTGCGGAAAGACAGGCGAACCCATTTGCTTGCTCTGTACAAATGGTTCTCCAGTATCTGCTTCACTTATTGCAGGTGGAACTGAAGTTTAATTCGGTCAGAGTACACCTGAGCACCATTGCAGCGCATCACCATTCCATTGAGGGGAAAACTCCTCTCGGCTCAGCCCCTTGTGTCCAGATTCCTGTGGGGCCTCATTTTATCCAAACCACCCATCCGTCCGCCCCCCGCCCCCCTCAACCTCCCCCCCCCCCCAGTGATGGAGTAGGATCTCAATGTGGTGCTCTTGCAGCTCACTAAGCCTCTGTTCAAGCCTCTGGCTACCTGCCACCTCCAGTACCTATTCTGGAAAGTCGCCTTCCTGGTAGCACTCACATCAGCTCGCAGAGTCAGCGAGCTCCAGGCTCTGATGGCAGAGGCCCCCTACACGAGGTTCCACAAGAACAGGGTGGTGCTCCACACTCACCCCAAGTTTCTGCCGAAGGTGGTGTCCCCATTCCACCTCAACTAGGTGGTGGTACTCCCTACCTTCTTTCCAAGGCCTCATGCCGGTAGGGCGGAGACCATTCCCCACCATCTGGATTGTAAGAGAGCCCTGTCTTTTTACCTGCAACGGAACCAGGGCCATTGCAAAGCACCACGGCTTTTCATATCCTACGACCTCAGCCGCCTGGGGCTCCCAGTGACTAAGCGAACTCTGTCCACTTGGGTAGCGGACTGCATTACCCTTGCCTACGAGCAAGCAGGAATCTCACTGGACCAGAGGGTCATGGCACACCATGTCAAGGCCATGGTTACTTCCGTGGCAAATCTGCGTTCTGTCCGCATGATGGAGATCTGCTGGGCCGTCGCCTGGTCTTTGGTCCACACCTTCGCAGCTCACTACTGTATGGAGAGGGTAGTACAGACAGGACAGCGCCTTCGGTCAGGCCTTACTCTAATCTTTTCGGGGGTATAGAGAACTCTTGCCCTCTGACCCTTCTGTGTTCAGGCTACTGGAGTGCTGGTTTTCCGCCAGACCCTTGCGTCTTGTGAGTCTCTCTCTCTAGAACTCAACTACTGCTGATCACGGCTCACCCTTTGCAGGTCGCCGTGGCATTTTTACAGGTTCTCGGTAGCCTGTAGCTGGGGAGTCCCATATGTGAGGACTGACTTCCTGCTTGTTCCTGGAAAAAGCATAGTTACTCACCTGTAACAGATGTTCTCCACGGACAGCAGGGATCAGTCCTCACAACCCTCCCTCCTCCCCTTGGAGTTGCTTCTTTACTGTCTTAGCTATGTCATTAGACTGAGGCAAGATGGCACCCTTGGGCGGGAAATGGACCATGCATGCATGATGCATCTCCCAAAAGGTTTTCTTTGAAAGCTGGGGAAATGCTTCTGTGCTGGCTCAGTCGGCACCGACGTCACCCATATGTGAAGATGGATTCCTGCTGTCCCTGGAGAACACTTGTTGCAGGTGAGTAACTATACTTCATCCTTCCATGTAATAAAGTTGACAAACCAGCAGTTCCATAACTGAGAACAAACAGGAAAAGTTGCAAGCAAGCATGTCCCAATCAAGATGGTCAGCCTCATTTTTATAAAAATTTAGAGCTAGAAAAGTAACCCCCAACCTCTTCCTCCAACAGCCCAGCTATCACCATCTTTCTCCAATCCATTCCAACCCACTCCCCCTCCCCACCTTGGAGAGGGTGCCAACGAAATTCCATGCAACTATCAAGAAGTTTCACACACAAGCATACCTGCCCCAGTGCTTGACAGCAAATCAGACACTCCATGTTGTAGAGATTTCACATACAGATCAGCCACTGGGATAGGGCCAGGGCCACAACTTGCTTCCAGGCCAAAGCCAAGTTCAATCTGGCCACATTCATACAATGCCGAACCAGTGCCAACTGTGGAGCCTTAGCCCTCGGCACCGTTCCATTAAATAGAAAGATTCTAGGGTCCAAGGGAACCTCCCTGCCAGTCAGTCATTATAGCTGGTTCTGAATGCCCTTCGAATATCCCGGGATTCCAGGGCAGCTCCACTATATACGCACCAGTGTCCCAGTCAGCCCACACCTATACCAACATAATCCACTGATCCTTGGGTAGGCATCAGCCAGCTAAGCTGGGGTGTTATACCAGTCATGCAAAATTTTATAATTATTTTCTTGGGCATTAACTGCCAAAGAACTCCGCCAAAGCCAACCTTCAATTTGTTTCCACTGTTGCTCTGTATACGGCAACTGCAACTCCCGGGCCCAGTATGCCCGGTGTTTCTCCACCTTGAATGCCTGATTCTGCTTATGGGCATAGAGAGCAAGCCGTGAGTGGTAATCCCTGTCCTCAAAAAAGGACTCCAAATTGGTCAACATGTGGACCAGCTTATTTTTGATTTCTTTCTTTCCTACCCAGTGAGTCACTTGAGTATAATAGGCATGAGTGGGGGGCAATCCAAACTCCTCCTACAATTCCTTAAAAGAAAGGAGTCTGCCATCCTCAAAGAGTTGAGACACCCTGCACAAGCCCACTTACCTCCAGAGCCAGGAGGTGCTAGGGTGCACTCCTTGCCCAAAGGCCCGGTTATTCAAAATGGGGGTCATGAGCATAAGAAAGGCTCTTTGCCCAAAAATAGCGATCCCAGCACCTACGGTATGCTCCACATATTGGTTCCCTCACTCCCCACAGAAACACAGCCCCACCCTCATTCACAACTGGGTTCCTAAGGCCAATGTACCCATCAGAGACCGCTCCATTTGCACCAAGCGTTTATCACTAGCAGGGTTTATCCATTCCACTCCAGCACGAGCTTGCGCTGCCACATAATACCACAGAAGATTCGGGATCCCCATCCCCCCCCAAGGCGATGGGCATAAAGTACTTGTTTCACTATACACAAGCACCAGGACTCCCACACAAACTTCAAAATTAGCCATTACCAGGTCTCCAATTCACCATTGCAGCCCAATGGGAAGAAACTGAAAGACATAAAGGAAGTGTGGAAGAATCACCATTTTGAGTACGACTATCTGACCAAACCAGGAGAGGAGTATCCTAGACCAGATATCCAGGTCTCGGCGTAACTGCCACTGCAGGGGAGTATAGTTAGCCTAGTAGAGCGTTCCTAGGTCACCTGTGAGATTCACACCCAAATATCTCATAGAAGAGTCTACTCACTGGAAGGGGAAATGACCCCAAAGCCAACCATAGAGCTCCTCATCAACATTAATATTTAATATTTCAGATTTAGATTAATTGATCTTAAAGCCCGAAACCTGAGAGAGTACGCCTCAAAAAGATGCATAGCATTAGGCAGTGATGTCACAGGCCTTATCAAAGAAAGCACAATATCATTTGTAAACAACACAATCTTATACTCCTCGTTCTTCACAGAAACCCCCATGCACATCGGCGAGGCCAGAAAGCGGTGAGCCAAAGGCTCCATAGTGAGAGCAAAAAGGAAGAGGGGCAACAGGCACCCCTGACAAGTTCCGCATCTCAGATGGAAAAAATTAGAGCTACCACTGTTAACGTGCGCACACATACTACTCTACTACTCAGGTAATTTTAATGATAGTCCACAGATTACTAAAAGTAGGTCTGCAATCTCATATTTCAGTTCTTTCAGTACCCTGAGATATATACCATTTGGTCCAGATTTACTGCTCTTCAATTTATCAAATAACTATTACATCTTCCCAATTTATCAAGATTTGTTTCAATTTCTCTGATACATCACCTTTAAATATCATTTCTGGCATGGGTAAGTTTCCTACATCATCTTTAGTCAAGATTGACGCAAAGAATTCATTCAGTCTCTCCGCTATGGCCTTGTCCTCTCTTCGTGGCTCCTTCATCCCTCTATCATTTAATGGTCGAATTGGCTCTCTCACAAGTGTTTTGCTACAAATGTACTTTAAGAAGTTTTTATTATGCGCTTTTGCTTCTATGGCAAGCTTCTTTTCAAAATTTTTTGCTTGCCTTATCAATGCCTTGCATTTAATTTGCCAGTACTTATATTGTTTCCTATTTGTCAATTCACTCTTTTTTCCATTTTCTGAAGGATTCTCTCTTAGCTATAACAGCCTCTCTGACTTCACCTTTAAGCCATGCTGGCTGCCATTTGACCTTCCTTCCACCTTTCTTAAAGTAAAGAATACATCTTGTCTGGGTTTCCATGATAGTATTTTTAAATAATGCCCAGGCCTGATGTAAACTCAACCTTTGCAGTTGAGCCTTTTAGTTTTTTTCGTAACCATTTTCCTTATTTTATCAGTGTCTCCATTTAACTTCTACTCAGATTCGGAGGTGACACTCATTGAACACTCACATAATGACTCCAAAGTACTAGGGAATTACCCAGGATAGCCTTCCCTGCTATACCATCCTTCCCCCTTTAGGCACACATACACATGCTAGCAAGCATACAAAACCAATTGTTACAGTGCTTAACAAGAAATCTATTATAGAAGTTTGAGTTGTTGTTGTTGTTATTAATTGCCGTTGAGTCGGTGTCGACTCATGGTGCCATCTGGATAGTGGTCCTAAATTGTGTTCAGTCTTCATTCAGGCGGCTCATTGTTAATAGACTGGTACTCGTAGCTGCTGTTATTGTATTGATCCATTTCATTGCTGGCCTTCCTCTTTTGCATTGACCTTATACCTTACCAAGCACGATGTCTTTCTTTAATGATCTCTCTCTTCACATGATGTGTCCAAAGTATGAAAGTCGAAGTCTTGCCATCTGAGCTTCTAAAGAAAGCTTAGGTTTGATCTCCTCTAGTACTGACTGGTTTGTTCTTTGAGTAATCCATGGTATACACAGTATTCATCACCAGCACCATAATTCAAAGGCATCAATTTTCTTTCAGTCTCTCTTTTTCACTGTCCAAATTTTGCATCCATATGACGTTATTCAAAATGCCATGGCTTTAACAAATTGAATCTTTGTATAGAGAGAGACATCTCTGCTCTTGAGAACCTGGTCTAGGTCCTTCATAGCCATTCTGCCAAGAGCAATGCATCATCGGATTTATTGACTGCTTGTTGCTTCTTTATTGATAGTTGATCCAAGTACGTTAAAGTTGTCCACTATTTCAATTTCTTCTCCATCAACAATGAACGTATTGAGTTTTCCATTTGTCATGATCTTCGTCTTCTTTACATTAAGGTGCAGGCCCATTTTAAGACTATGTTCCTTGATCTTGAGAAGCAAATGTTTCAGACAGTCTTCATTTTCAGACAGTAATGTGGTATCATCAGTATAATGAAGGTTGTTGAGTTTTCCAATCTTCACACAATCCTGCTTCTCTAATTTGTTCTGCATATAAATTAAACAGGTAGGAAGAAAGTATGCAGCCTTGTCATACACACTTTGCTGATTTTAAACCATTCTGTTTCTCCTTGTTCTGTTCGAACTGTTGCTTCTTGATCAATGTAAAGTTTGTGCAAGAGAATGATCAGGTGTTCTGGTATACCCATGCTTCTCAATGTGGCCCAGAGTTTCTCATGGTTTACACAGTCAAAAGCCTTGCTGTAGTCAATAAAGCACAAATAGATATCTTTTTTGTATTCTTTTGTCTTTTCAAGATCCATCTCACATCTGCAATGATGTCTCTCCTTCCTCGCTCTTTCCTGAACTCTGCTTGCACTTCAGGTAGTTCTCGTTCCAGGTATAGTTGTAGTCTCTATTGAATAATCTTCAATAGAATCTTACTGGCATGTGGGATCAGAGCAATTGTGCGATAATTTCCAGAGTCAGTTGGATCACCTTTCTTTAGTATTGGTATAAACACAGATCTTTTCCTGTCAACTGGCCATGATGTTGTCTTCCAAATTTCCTGGCAGAGCCTTATAAGTATGGTAACAGCTGTATCAGATTGCTGTAATACTTCAATGGGAATGCCATTAATGCCTGGTGCTTTGTTCTTTGATAAAGCTTTCAATGCTGCTTCTACTACTTCTTTCATCACCAATCATAAGGTTCAGGTTGAAACGGTTGTTGGTCCACTTGATTTATTTATTTATTTATTTACATTCTCTTATATACCGCACTATTCTGCATCAGTGTGGTTTACATTGAACAAACTGAAATTACATTGAACAGGGCATTATAACTTGGAGATAACTATTTTACAGGGAACATGGGCTATGGAGGGTTAAGTGGCTTGCCCAAGACCACAAGGAGCACCTGTGGGACTTAGAAACCCCAGTCCTTCCGGCCCAAGGTTGCTGTCCTCTAGTGGGATTTGAACCCCCGACCTTCCGGCCTGAAGTACCTCATCCCAACCACAAGGCCACTCCTCCACTCCATCTTTATCATATAAAAACCCTATATATTCTTTTCACCTTTTCTTGATCTTCTCAGAATCATTCAACATAGATCCTTGAGCATCTTGTAACATTCCAATTCGAGGGTGGAATTTTTTCTTTAATTCTCGTAGTTTTAGGTAAGCCGATCTTGTTGTTCCTGTAATAGTTTCTGCTTCTATTTCCTTGCATGCGTCATTGTAGTACTTCTCCTTGTCTTGTCTTGCTGCACGTTGGAAATCTCTCTTGAGTTCTGTGATTGCCTCTCTTTCTCTTTCAGCTTTAGCTTCTCTGCGTTTCTGGAGGGGCAATTTTCAGAGATTGTTCAGTCATCCATTTTGGCCGCTTTTGCTTTTTCACCTTTTGTAGAGACTTCTTGCTTTCTTCCAACACAACCTTTTTGATGTCATCTCATAACTCTTCTGGAGCTCTGTCATTTGTATCTAAAGCAGGCAGTCTTTAAATTCCAGTGGTACATTCTCAAGGTCATATTTTGCTACATTCGTGAGTGGCTTAATCTTTTTCAACTTTAGCTTGTGTTTGCATACTAGTAGCTGATCTGTACCACAGTCAGCTCCATGTTTTGTCTTTATTAATATTATCGAGCTTTTCCAATGACTTCCACAGATGTAGTCAATTTGATTTTTGTACACTCCATTGGGTGAAGTCCATGTGTACAGTCATCACTTGTGTTGCTGGAAGAAGGTGTTTGAGATGAATAGACCGTTGGTCTTGCAGAATTCTATCAGTATTTCTCCAGCTTCATTTCTGGTGCCAAGTACATATTTTCCAACCATTTTGCCTTCTTTTTTGTTGCCAATCTTTGCATTCCAGTCACCCATGACTATCAGGATATCCTGTGTGCATGTTCTGTCAATTTCAGCTTGTACTTCAGATGGCATAAGCATACCTAATCAGAAAGAGAGGTTGGTACAGCACACCTCTGTGTTCTGTTCCCACTAACTCTTACCCTTACTTTCTTTATAGGCCTTTCAGCACATACCTACATGTGAACACACATACAGTCTTCTCTCTTTATTTTTGCCTTACTCCTTTGAAGTTTTAGTTCTCAGACTTCATGTTTCATTTCTTTCTGCAATATGTCCTTTTCTTTTTAGTTAACTCATATCCTGTCCGTGTTATATTTATGTCTGCACTCCTGCACGTTCCTTTTCCTATCTTCTGTTGCACCCTGTTCTTCTGTATCTATCTGATTCTTCAAGGCCAAGAACACTGTGCTGAATTACTCACACAGTTTCTCTATTAACCCTTATGCTGATATTACAACAAACAGATTGGTAGGCTCTTATAAAAGTTAAATGCCAGTACAGTGAATTTCCTTGTTATCCTCCCTCCATTTATTAAACCAAATGTGATTATGTTATGATCGCTATTGCCAAGCAGCCCCAACACCGTTACAGCTCACAATAGATCCTGCGTTCCACTAAGGACTAGGTCTACAATAGTTTCCCCTTGTGTCGGTTTCTAAATTTGCTGCTCCACGAAGCAGTCATTTATTTCATCTAAAAAACTGTCTTCCTTGTGTTGCCTGATATAACACTGACACAGTCAATACTAGGGTAATTAAAATATCCCATTGCACTGGTCTACAATTTTTTAAAAATTATCTGTTTTCAGAGACAAAATCTGCCAATTCTTATGGATTTTGATGCGCTGAATTAAAAAATGACAATTAAAACCATTGATTGGTTACTCTTTCCAAGATATCTAAGCTTTTCCATTTTACACATAAATATAGTGTGTTGGTAGTAGAGTTTTAATCACAAATTATTATAAACCTAAACCTTTTTTGTGTGTTTATGGTTACCATATATATGACCTTGATCTTTCACCTGTCATCTTTGTTTAAAAGTTTAAATTCAGCCAAAGGATTATTTATTTAAAAAAATTAGAATGAACAGAAAGCAAGAAACGACAATGTATGCATTATTGTTCATTTCAGACCTTATTCAGTGTCTACTCAGCATTTCTTGGCTTGTCTCTTCTATTCTGTAAATGGAGTATCCAATGTCACTGTCCAGCAATAAATAGCCTACAAGCACTGATGGGCTCCATTTGCCTTGATATCTTTTCTCCATTGCTGCAATGTCCTGATCAAATCGCTCGCCATGCTCATCGATCACTGCATTGAGGAGTTTTTACACCAACTCCCTGTAGTTGTCTGCCTTATTTCTAAGAAAACTTGTTGCCACTAACAGAAAAGCTTTCCATGCCATCCTTTCATTGCCATGTAGTGCACAGTTACATGCATCATTTTGAAGAAGTTTGCAAATCTGAGGACCAATAAAAATACCTTCCCTTATCTTTGCTTCACTTAGTCTTGGAAAATTCCTGCTAAGATACTTGAAAGCTGGTTTTATTTTGTCCATGGCCTTGACAAAATGTTTCATTAGACCCAGCCTAAAGTGCAAGGGTTGTAACAAAATTTTCCTTGATTCAACAAGTGGTGAATGCTGTACATTTTCCTTTCCAGGCTCTAATGACTGTTGGAATGGCCAGTCTCTCTTGACGGAGTGGGAATCTTTTGCACAACTATCCCTTTCACAGAGAAAACAGCAACACTCTGTGTATCCAGTCTGCAGACTGAGCAACAGAGCAACGACTTTCAAAGCACCACAGAGCTGACCCTGATGTTGGTCATAGTTTATGAAGCTCAACAGCTGTTTTATATTGTCATAGGTTTCTTCCATATGAACTGCATAACCAAATAGAATCAATGGCAAAACATTACCATTATGCAACAAAACAGCTTTAAAAAGATTCATCTTCGATGAATCAATGAAAGTCGCCACTCATCTGGATGATGAATAATGTTGAGGGCTGCCGTCAGACCATCAATGTTATTGCAGGCTACAAGATCACCTTCCATGAAGAAGAATGCAACAAGATACTTTTGCCGTTCACAGAACATTGAAACCCTATCACCACCTGACAGGGGATTCCTCTGCTGCAGTCTGGAGCCCAACAGCTCTGCTGTATTCTTCGGTAGTTTCAAATCCCTGACAGATGAGGTCATTCAGTTCACCTTGTGTTATGAGGTGTGGTTCAGAGAAGGATGGGAGAAAGTCTGAAGCATGTGACATTGAAGTTTCGTCCCCTTCCTTTTCCTCGTCTGACAAGTGAGAATGATTCGGGAGCATCGGGAACCATGCTCAAATGTTATTTGTAAAACATGTTCATGTGTTTCTTGTAAACCGCACTGATCTGTCATAGCGCGGTATATAAAAACGAATAAATAAATAACCGATAGTCCTTCTCTGTGGGGTACTGGACGTATAGCTGATGGAATGTTTGGATACTGCACAGTCCACTTTTTCTTCAACAAACCTTTCCCAATAGGAGGCACCGTGCAGAAGTAACAATTGCTGATATGATGTCGGCTTTCTCCAAATCATTGTCACTGCAGAAGGCATGGATTTCCTTTTTCTATTCAACCACTGGCGAAGATTTGTTGCACAAGTATTGTAGCATATGTGTGGGACCCAGCTTCTCTTCTTTTTTTATTTATAAGATTTATCACAATACAAATCCAATAAGACATTAAGGAAATATGCCGCAATTACAATAAAAAAAATCAAGGAAAAGGCAAAAAAATAAAGAAATGCAGCTAGTAGCCTCTATCAAGGGAAGAAAGAACAAATCAAAAGGCAATTAAACATCATGAATAAATCAAGCAGGGAAGGTCCAAGGGAAGCAAAGACCCCCCCAACCCAATGAGCTCAAACACTTCCATCTCCAACAGAACCCGCAACTTGCTTATCAACTAAGAATTTTTCCAACTATGAAGGATCACAGAAGTATAAAGTATTACCCTGCAAAGTGACCACACACTTACAGGGGAAAGGTAAAAAGAAAGTTGCGCCCACATCCAATACCCTAGACTTCAAGGAGAGAAATTGCTTCCTACGAAGTTGAGTATTCCTGGAAACATCAGGAAATACACTCAACTTATGTTCACAAAATGTTTCTTCTTTGTGTTTGAAAAAAAATCTCAAACCCTTTGTCTTATCAGCTTCTAACAAAAAGATTACCAACAAAGTAGTTCTCTGAGAAACGTTTTCCGTAGTATTCTCAAGGAATTACGTTAGGTTAGCCTCAAGCAATAACACATCATTTCCCTCCTCACCTGGTGCCTCTTTTCTAATAGAAACATAATGGCAGAAAAAGACCACCTGGCCTATCTAGTCTGCCCTTGATATCAACTACAATAGTCCCCTTTTTTCCTTTAGAGATCGTCTGTGTTTATCCCATGCTTTTTTGAATTCAGATACTGTCCTGGTGTCCACCACCTCCTCTGGGATGCTGTTCCATGCATCTACCACTCTTTCCGTAAAGAAGAAAAAGCCTTCCTGTGCATTTATGCCACGGAGGTATTTAAAGGTCTCTTTCATATCACCCCATACCGCCTTTCCTCTAAAGTATGCATATTAAGATCTTTAAGTCTGTCTTCATATGCTTCATAATGAAGACCTCTAACCATTTTAGTAGCCACCCTCTGCACTGGCTCCAACCTACTTATATCCTTTTGAAGGTGCAGTCTCCAGAATTGTACACAATACTCCAAATGAGGTCGCACCAGAGGCTTATACAGAGGCATTATCACCTCCATTTTTCTGCTGGCCATTCCTCTCCCTATACACCCAAGCATCCTTCTGGCTTTTGCAGTCACCTTTTCTACCTGTTTAGCTACTTTAAGATCATCAGATACAATTACACTCAGGTCCCGCTGTTCTTTTGTGGAAGAAGTACCTCACCCCGTACACTGTACAGCTCCTTTGGATTTTTGCAGGGTAATGCCTGACCCTGCATTTTTTAGCATTAAATTTCAGTTGCCAAATTCTTGACCATTCTTCAAGCTTAGCTAGATCCCTCCTCATGTTATCGACTTCTTCCTGCACGTCTACTCTATTGCATATTTTGGTATCATCCGCAAATAAGCAAACCTTACCAGACAGTTCTTCTGCAATATCACTAACAAAGATGTTAAACAGAATTGGACCAAGGACAGATCCCTGCGGCACAGCACTGGTAACCTTCTCCTCAGAGTGAGCTGCATTTACCTGTATCCTTTGTCGCCTCCCATTCAACCAATTTCTAACCCAATCAGTAAGTTTAGGGTCCTTCCCTACGGTGCTCAGTTTGTTTATAAGTCGCCTGTGCGGCACGGTGTCAAAGGCTTTTCTGAAATCTAAATACACCATGTCTAGGGCTCTCTCTCTCGGTCCAACTCCCTGGTCACTCAGTCAAAGAAATCTATCAGATTCGTCTGACAAGATCTGCCTCTGGTGAATCCATGCTGCCTCAGATCCTGCACCCACTGGACTCCAGAAACCTCACTATTCTCTCCTTTAGTAGCCTTTCCAATAATTTGCTAACCACAGAGGTTAGACTAACCGGCCTGTAGTTCTCAATGTCATCCTTACCTCCACTTTTGTGTAAAGGGATCACATGTGCCTTTCCCCAGTCCTCTGGCACCACTCCCGGCTCCAAAGAGGCACTGAAAAGGTCAGATAGTGGAGCTGCTAGAATGTGCTCAAGTTCCCTCAATATTCTTGGATGTATCCCATCCAGACCCATGGCTTTTTCTACTTTTAGTTCAGCTAGTTCCTCTCTAATACAGTCTTCTGAAAATCGTTCGAGATTCCCGTCACTTCGGTTCGTATTTGTGGGTGTTTTCTGAGGTCCTGCTCCTGGCCCTTCATCTGTGACCACAGAACAGAAATATTTGTTAAGCAATTCTGCATATTTCTCCTCTGCACCCTTAAGTCTGACAATACCACTTTTGCCCTTCCTCTTCTCACTAACGTATCTGAAAAATGTCTTCTTGTGGCTTGTTCTCAAAGAACTGGTGGGCCTGACGTTCAACCCATTAATTCCTTACACACCAACATGAATCCTACATTCATTAACCACAGAATCATATAGTAATTCCATCACACTATAGAGCACATGTTGATTCGATGTGCCAGTCAGCATTTTATTATCTGACCCCCAGCGCTTTGCCCCAGTATATTAGACCACAGTCAAAGTATTCTAAATTCAAAACAGCCCTGAAAACCTCTCTTTATTCTGATGTATGGCAAGTTTATTTATTTTGTTTATTTAGCTATGCTTATATACAGTTTTAGACTGGGTCAAAAGCGGTTTACACTGAACAAAGCATAAGTTACATGGAACAGATAAACATCTTAGTTAACAAATAACTCACTAATTATATATTTGCAATCATTGAATTTATTTATTTATTTTATTTAGCTGCATTTATATCCCACTTTTCACCGGGTCAAAGCAGTTGGGGGATACATTTAACACGAGGGATATGAGACACATACACTAATACTTACAGGGAACATGGGCAATGGAGGGTTAAGTGGCTTGCCCAAGACCACAAGGAGCACCTGTGGGACTAGAAATCCCAGTCCTTCCGGCCCAAGGTTGCTGTCCTCTAGTGGGATTTGAACCACTGACCTTCTGGCCTGTAGTACCTTGCCCCAACCACTAGGCCACTCTTCCCTCCCTCTTGAACTATATACAATTAGGATAGTTATACCCAGCAGTATATGTGTTAACTATTTAAAGGTGTATATTCTGTCTTGGGTGTCTGTCTAGCTTTTGTCATATTAGAGGGCAGGTTAGGTGGTGGGTCCAAAGTGGTCGGAGAATAAGTGGGTTTGTGGAAGGAGGGAAGGTCAGTAATGTTCTTTATTTTGTCTGGCAAAGAGTTCCAAAGGGATGATGTGGAGAGTTCAAATGCTCTGCGGCAAGTTTGTTGATTAAACTTTATTTTAGATTGCAGTATTTTGAGTCTGTTGGTTGTAGCAGATCTACGTGGTCTGTTTGTAGTGAACTTCTGAAGGAGGGATTGGAAGTGAGTGGCTGGGGGTGAGTGTAGTGCTTTGTGAGTTAGGAGCAAGGTCTTATATTTAATTCTGCTAGGGAGGGGCAGCCAGTGGAGTTGTTTTAGGATGGAGGTAATGAGGTCATGTTTAGCAGCACTCTGGATTATACATGCAGCTGGGTGGGATGCAGATTGGAAAGGGATGAGGGTGGTTTGTGGTAGGCCCTGATAGATAATGTTGCAGTAGTCAGCATGAGGGAGAGTGAGGGCTTGGAGTGCTGAGCAGAAGTTTTTATCTTTATTAACGCATTTTATATACCACTCATACCACGGGGGCACAGAGTGGTTCACAATACCAAAAATAAGGCTGCTAGAAAAGGAAAAGAACGCCATAATTAAAAGAGTAGGGGATAGAACAGTAGAGGGAGAGAAGACAACAGACATAACAGAGAGAAAATAGCACAGGGAGCAGAGGGAAGAAACATCAGCATTCAACGAGAAGGTGTGGAAAGAGTAGCGGGGGGGGGGAGGAAGGTGGAAAGCAGAGTAGAATAAGTGGGTCTTCAGCATGGTCTTGAAGGATTTGTAGGAGGGTTCAAGGCGGAGAGCAAGGGGAAGCGAGTTCCAGAGTCGGGGGCCCAGGAAGAAGAAAGCAGAGGAACGGGTGGATTCAAGATGAGCCTGTGACGGAGAGGGGAGGGACATACGGTTCAGATGGACCGATCTAAGGGAACGGTGCGCGGAGTGAAGGTGAATTTGATCTGCAAGATAAAGAGGAACACTGGTGTGAATGGTTTTATGCACGTGGATAAGAATTTTGAAATGAATACGATAGACGAGTGGAAGCCAGTGCGGTGAATTAGAATAGGGGTGATATGATCAAAGCGTGAGGCATGCATCAGAATTCGTGCTGCAGTGTGGTGAACTAATTGCAAACGCTGTAATTGTACCTCTTCTGGTTCGAGGAGGGGACGGCGTCATTGCAGGGTGTAAGTTTGGAAGTAGATTGTTTTGGCTGTTATTTTTGCATGAGTTTTGAAGGAGAATTGTTGATCAAGAGTTATCCCTGGGTATTTTAGCTCTGGTTTAACATTTATCTCAATGTTGTTTAGTGTGACTGTGGTTGGTGGAGTGAACGAGGAGTCCCTTGTAATGAACATAGCTTCTGTCTTTTTGTAATTTATTGATAGGTTCTCTGCCATAAACTAGTTGAAACATCTTTGAAGCAGTCCTGAATTCGTGCTTATGATGGTTGTTTAGTGAGTAGTGGACAGTATAGTATAATGTCATCAGCATATATGTGGAAGTGGATCTTGTGTTTTTTTAATGATCAAGAGAGGTGCAGAAAGTGTGGAACCTTGGGATATATTTTGTTTTGTTGGTATAGCTTGGAGGTGCTTGTGCCCAGTTTTATCTGTTGTTGTCCATTACTGAGGTAGGATTGAAACCATTTGAAAACAGTATGCCATATGACTGAAGTCACTGGAGGAGCATGCCATGGTTGACTGTATCGAATGCTGCGGAGATATCTGGGAATATCATTAGGTAGGCTTGTGAGCGGTCTTGTATTTTTTGGGTTAGTGGGTTGATAAGTAAAGTCATTAGTTTCTACTCCATGCAGTGGGCAGAAACCATTCTGTTATGGATCAAGTTCTCATCAATGTGGTCTTGAAGCTGGAGCTGTATGGTTGTCTCCATTACTTTTGCTAGGAAGGGAAGACTAGCGATAGTTCTGTAAGATGTAGGGTCTGATGGGTCGAGGCTTGGCTTTTTTAAGGTTTGTTGGCTTTGAAGCAGCCAGAGTAGGGCAGATTGAGAGATGACTGCTTTTGTTATATTCCTTTGTGACTATTTTGTTATCAAATTTTATCATTACTTGTTTATTCTGATTTATGTGGGTTCGTTTTTTATATTATTGTGTATTGTTTTTTTACCTTGCTCTTTTTGTTATGATTTTTTATCTTAATTATTGTAAATCGCTTTGATATTCTCGGAAAGGCAGCACAGCAAATTTTAACATAAGCATAATTCTTCTCCAAACAGCAACTGGCCTTTGAAGCAGTGTCTGCTACCCAGTGTCACAACCAGAGGCACCTTCTTGATACCACCAAGATGGCCATTAACTTCACAGACTGCCAGATGAGATCATGTATCACAACTGCTAGGAAGGCCTCCACAGCTTCTAACAGATCCATTTTGCCTGCTACCAAGGTTTATCTTCAGGCCGCACCACTAAAAAAGCTTGTTCTAACCATCTCAGCAGTACCCTCACTTGCCTGTAGGGGGAGGGAAAGCCTTGAGACCTCAAGCAACTGCTTCATTTTGGAACTTCAGTGTTCTATCCTGAAATCCTTCAAGGATGCACCTCCTTTCACAAGAACTGTGGGGCTGCAAAAATTGGCTGATACAGGATCATCCACTTTTGGTAGACTTAACATCCTTTCCATAACTGTTTTAGGCCATCCAGTTGCTCCCATTCCTCTTCAACCATCTTCCTAATGGTTAGATCCAAGAGAAATGCCCTTGGCAACCTCCAGGTTCCCCTGAGAATGGCAGGCTTTGGCTGCTGTTCTAGCTTTTCCATAATCTTTAATACCATTTGTTACAAAGCCAAGTGGCACTGGAAGGTTCTCTTGCTGAAAGGCCCTTACATCTTTCGTATCAGACTCCCAAGGAATCCTCCTCATCTTTTTTTTTTTATAAATCTCTTTATTCGGTAAACACAACGTTACAGGCAATGACAGCTTGTATCACAAAACCTTACTTACACACTAAACCCCATCCCTCCTCCCCCCCCCCCCCCGCCCAAGCCCATCCCATCCCCCCCTGGTTCTCAAAAGGGAAATCCAACTATAAATATTGATATACATATACCAAATCAAAACAACACACGCCGCTGTGTCGGGAAAGGAGCCCAACACTGTGGGACAGTCCGGCATAATGAGGTCTTCATCCGGACGTTCTGAGGCCATCAACGAAACTGTCCAACAACGCCCATCTCTCAGAATGGAGGTCCACTCTGCCTGGGTGGTGGAGCTTACTATACAGTTTCTCGTATTGAGAGTACTGGCACACCTGACCCCACCAATTGCTTGGGTGCAAATGCTGGAATGATTTCCAGTTTGACAGGATCATTTTGAGCGCCACAGCTATCATAAAATTTAACAGAAACCGCTCCTCTTTGGAAAGTCCCAAGGGGAGCGATCTTAGGTATACAACATTCCTGGACAATTCTGCAGTAACACCCAGAACAGCCCGAATTTTACGCCATACGGCACCCCAGAACTTAAATACGATTGGACAATCATAAAACATATGAGCATAGGTGCCAAGCTCGCTCTGGCAAGACCAACATTTACCCGTAGCTAACTTGTCCCATTTAGCAATTTTTACCGGGGTCAGATAGGCCCTATGCAGAAAGAAATACATGGCTTGCGTGATTGCAGCTGATCGGGAAACTTTTGTAATTGGCCCCCAAAGAATTTTCCAAACAGTAGGGGGCAATGAGCAGTTAGTTTCCGCCTCCCACACCTTAGTTAGACCCACTGGTTGGCTGGAAACATATCGTCGAAACTTATCATATATCTTGGACACCGAGCCCTTCATCTCCAGCAGCTCTCGCAGCTGTTTGATAAGGCCTGCCTCAGCCGGCAACGCATCCGGAGCAGATATTTTAACAGCCAAACAGTGTTTCAGTTGCATCCACCGGAGAAAACCGGATTCCGGAAGGGAAAATTCCGCGCGTAGGTCCGCGAAACTCTTCCAGCCAGCATCGCTTCTCAGGTGGCCAACAACCCAAATTCCCTGCGTCTGCCACAGGCGCCAGGCAATTTTCTTGCCCCCCGGTTTGATACAGGGGTTCCACCATAGTGGAGTCATCAGAGAGGGCGCGCTATCCCTGCCGGCTACTCGCGCTAGCGCTAAATACGCCTCCTGCGTGGCCCGGAGGGTCTTTCCTCCCACTAGGTCTTCGGGGAGCAAGGCCCCTAACATGTGTTCCAGGGGGTAGGGGTTAGCTAGATGTCTTTCTACCGTCAGCCAACTAGGGCTGCACTCATTGTTGGCGCCCTCGAGCCACTGTATACCTTGCTTTAGTAGGAGAGCATGATGGTACCATTGAAAATCTGGGAAATGGACCCCTCCCTGTTCTTTGGGGGCTTTCAGCTTTTTACGTGCTATGCGATGCTGAGCTCCATTCCACAGGAAGGCCAGGAGGTTTCTCTCTATGTCTAGGTAGATCTTTGGAGGGAGGGAGACGGGCAGCATACCCAGAACATAATTGATTTTAGGCGTCAGAATCATTTTAATAATTTCCAGCCTGCCCCACCACGTAAAGCGCAAGGGGGACCAGGCCATGGTTTTACTGTGGATCAGTTGGAGAATCCCTTCCACGTTCTCCCGTATCGTGCGCTCCCAAGAGGAACAATACTGGGCGCCGAGATACTTAATGCACCCCGTCTCCCAACGAAAAGGGAAGGAGGCCATCATGCTGGAGTTGGAACAGCTGTTAAGCGGAAATGCAACTGATTTGGTCCAGTTAATTTTATATCCGGAAAGGCCCGAATATGCTGCAATCAATGCCAGGAGTCGCGGCACTTCGGAGGGCTGGGTGAACAAAATGAGATCATCAGCATATGCCGATAGTTTAACCTGTGTTCCACCTACCAGGAAGCCCTTGATATCTCGGCTTTGCCTTATGGCAATAGCCAAAGGCTCCAGTGCTAGATTGAAGAGCATCGGGGAAAGAGGGCACCCCTGACGAGTCCCTCTGTGCAAGGAGAAAGAGCGAGAGAGTATACCGTTTGCCAGTATTCGAGCACTTGTATGCCTATACAACACACGAACTTTCTGTATAAACTCTGCGCCTAGGCCAAACCATTCCAATGCGGAGAAGAGAAAAGGCCACTCTAACCTATCGAAGGCCTTTTCGGCATCAAGAGAAAGGGCAATATATGGGGAGGCCTCACCTGCTGCGCAATCTAGTAGATTACAGAGGAGGCGAGCATTGTCTGTCGTCGCTCTACCAGGAATAAACCCAGATTGGTCAGGGTGTATTAAATCTCCAATATAATTGTTTAGTCGCTTTGCCAGGATGCTGGCGTAGATCTTATAATCGGCGTTTAGAAGAGATATAGGTCGGTAGTTTGTAACATAGTTGGGATCTTTACCGGGCTTCTCAAGCACAACGATCGTAGCTTCGGAGAAACAACCAGTGTTCTCCCGCTCCTGTTCCAGCCACTCGTAATAGGTCTTTAGGGATGGGATTAGCTCAGCGCTTAAAGCTTTGTACAGCTCCGGCGGCAGCCCATCTGGACCGGTCGCCTTGCCCCTGGGCATATTAGCAAGAGCCAATTTGATCTCTTTAAAAGAGAAGGGTTCTCCTAATTTTCTGGCTTGCTCTACTGATAATGTAGGCTGTGAGAGCCTCCCCAAAAAGTCAGCAACGGCGGTTGGCTCTGGATTGACCTCTGTGGAATATAGTTGAGAGTAGTACTGGGAAAACTCTTGCAGGATCTGAGCGTCTTGCACTAGTTGAGTTTGATTGTCACCAAGAAGGGATACAATTCTCGATTTTTCACGTTTCCCACGAATGGTACTGGCTAGCAGCTTGCTAGCCCTGTTACGTTCAACATAGAAGCGGGCAGATTGTTTCAACATGCAATGCTCCACTTCAGCGCTCAGGATCTCATTATATTCGATCCTCCGCTTTTGCAAGCCACGCATGATAGCGGCATTGGGGTGCTTGACCCACAGCCTTTCCCCCGCCTTAATTTGGGCTTCCAATGCTGCCAACTGGGCCTTCCGCTTCTTGTTCTCTTTTATTTTATAGCTAGTGATAGTTCCTCGCAGCGAAGCCTTAAAAGCCTCCCACCAGGCCCATCCCGTGGTGTCTCCCAATTTGTTGGTACTAAAGTAGGAGTTGATGGAAGTGCGCAACTCCTCTAAAAAGGCAGATTCGGCAAGACAAGCCCTGTTGAATGACCAGGTCGCGCCTGAGCGGGCAGAATCAGGTATCTTAATTGTCAGCGTTACCGCAGCATGGTCGGAAATAGTCATGCCAAGGATATCCGCTTCACAGCTGTTCGCAACTAGAGACCTCGAGACCAGGAAATAGTCTATTCGAGAGAGAGAACTATGAACTGGAGAGTAATAAGTGTATTCTTTAACTGTCGGATGCAGCAGCCTCCAGATATCTACCAACCCACAATCCTCCAGGAGGCTAGAGAGGGCAATGTCAGCTCTCGCCAGCCTGCTCACCCTTCCAGGGCAGCGGTCCACTAAGGAATCCCTAACCATGTTAAGGTCCCCTCCCATAATGATAGGTGCTTCACCTTCTGTTTGCAAAATATGGTTCAGGTCACAATAAAAGGCAGGATCATCCTTGTTAGGGCCGTATATATTTGCTAAAATGCACTCAAATTTCCCACACTGAAGCAATGCTAGGGCCCATCTTCCGGAGGTATCACAATTGGACCGGGCCACCACCGCCCCCAGCTTTCTACGCACTAAGATAGCCACCCCATTCTTTTTTTTATTGGCCGGGGAGCTACCAGCTAGGATGAACCTCCCCTCTTCTAGCTTCTTAGTCTCCAGAGCAGTAAGGTGCGTTTCCTGGAGAAAAACTACATCAGCTCGCTGCTTCACACAGTATGCCAGTATTTTCTTTCTCTTCATCGGCGTCCTAATGCCCTTGACATTTAGCGATATAAATTTTAACTCATTAGCCATACTCAGTGATAGCATAACTTTTATAACAGACTTGAAGCAAATAACAAACTAATATAAAGCCCCACATTTCCCCTTGAGAACCAGCCCATCCCTCAGCCCCCTCCCCACATTCCCCTGGATAAGACAGCAGGCCTGTCAAGGCATGGCGGGTCCCAGCCCCTAAAGGGTAATATTACATCATACCACCCATTTCAGCCAGAAGTATGGGCTTCCTCTGCCGCCTGTCGCCAAACTGTCATGGGAGGCAGTCAGTCCAGCGGCCCGTTTATCTTCAACTATGGCCGCAAGGCAGGAGACATGAAGGACCAGGTCGGCCTGTCGCGGCTTTAAGGCCGAATCAGAGCTGCGCTATGACACACCCGGTCCCATAGCCGGCCTGAGAGCGTGTAGGCAGGAGAATCACAGTCCTCTGTAGAATAGTTAGGATTGCATGAGAAGCGCTTCTTGATCGTCGATGTACTGCTCCAGCAGCGCCGGATCCTCGAATGATTTGGTTACGTTATTCAACGTGACTTTGAAACGAGCAGGGTTGACTAGGCCATACCGTGCTTGGAGCCTTTGTAAGCGCGGCCTTAGCGCAAGAAATCGCTTCCTTCTTTCCACGGTAGGTTTGCTGAAGTCTGGATATAGTGCTATCTTGTGGCCCTCGTACGAAAGCTGCCGACAATTTTTAGCAGCCATGAGCATCTGCATTGCTTGTTGATGTCGTAAGGCGCAGAGGATCATTGGACGCGGGGTCTTGCCACGTGGATTAGGCACCGGGGGAATGCGATGAGCCCGCTCTAATTCTAATGGACGAGAGAACTCCAATTTGAGCAGCTTGGGCAGTAAGGTTTCCAAGAACCCGATCGGGTCCCCACCCTCTGCCCCTTCGGCAAGGCCAACAATACGGATATTGTTACGGCGTGATCTATTATTCATGTCCTCATAGTTCCTTTCCAACCATTCTACCTTGCGCTGAATTTGTGGCAGCTGAGCCAGGCGTTGTTCGTAGTCAGCGGTTGCCCCTTCCACTTTGTCAACTCTGAGCGTCAGAGATTGCATTTGCACACTTAGGTCTTTCAGGTCCGACTGCATCGCATTTAGGGCATCACCGTTGGCATCCACTCTGCTACGAATCGCCCGCACCTCCTTTAGCAGCTCTTGCATGCCCTCGGCGGCTTCCTGATGGGGCGCCATTTTGTGCGGGGACAGCGGGTCCGATTTGGTTCGTTTGGAGCCCGCAGCCGCCGGGTTCGAGAATTCCAACCGGGTCTGCTTGCTGCCGGCCATGCCCTCAGCACGCTATAATGATTTGGGCCAAGTCGCTCCCCAATTACTGGCTGAAATGAGCAGGATTCTTGCATGGGGCCCGGGAGAGACTCACTCACACCGCCATACTGCAGCCGTGCTGGCTCCGCCCCGGAATCCTCCTCATCTTAATCTTATGCACTTTCAGAGGTTGAATCGCCTTCATCCAGAGGTAATCCCCCTCTCTGGGTTAAGAACAGCCACAGGAACTCTCTTGCTTGTCCTGCTCCCTGAGACATCTCCAAAAGTTTAGAAAGGAACTAAAAACACACTTATTCACCCAACATTACTGCCAATTCTCAGATCTAGCCTCCCACCCCCCATAGCTCTCTCTGCTAAGCTGCCAAACAAATACTCATTCACTTAATAATATTACCATTCCCAAAGCTGATGTTATGTCACAGGTTGTAAATACCATAGTTCTGCAAATAATCAAGATTTTTTGTTATAATTCTGTAAATAATTAACTGTCTAAATAATCAAAGGTTCTTGTTATGAGCTATATATGTTTGCTTTTGTTCATAATGTTCCTTGTACATAGTTGCAATGTTGCATAATGTTCCATGTATTTGTTCACCAATGTTCTATGTAAACCGCCACTGATCTTGGAAAGGGGCGGTATATAAAAGTTTTCAAATAAATAAATAAAATAAATAAATCTCCAGCAGTTCTTTAGTGATTCCAGAACTGGAGATCTCCACCATTCCCACCCTGAGATTTGCATGTATGTCATAGGTAGAGCTCCAGCCCCTTGTCCAACTGAGACATGGGCTATGTACATCATAAATATAAATTCTGGGGTAAACATCCCTACTGAGAGAACTTTTCCTTCTCCCAAAGCCATTTTTGAGTTGACTGCTCCTCAACAGCTAGCCCACAAGATGGTCGTCCTCCTGCTATGGTCACAGATGAGTCTTCCAGGGAATCTTTAGGGCTGCTCCGACTTTCCTAAGTTTCCTGCCTCAGGAATACCTCAATATCTTTCCAGAGGACTTCATGGCTTACTCAACAAAAGCAGCCCCTCAAAATCCCCACAATGCCAAGTGTGCTCCACACCTTGACATCAGCGTCCCAGAGCACTGCCTTCAGCACTTCATCCTGCAGTGCGCTACCACTTCCTCCAGGTGGTTGGTTTGTAAAAAAAAAAAAAACCAAAACAAATCCCCAAATAAACAAAAAAAGATCACCTGGAGGCAATCTATCAACGTCTGCTGTATCAGCTTCAGCTCCAGTGCCTGCCATCCTGCTTTCCCCAGGACTCCAGGGCAATCCTCAAGTGAGCCCAGCCACAGTTATTCCTTTTGGGTTGGGTTTTTTTCTTTTTGCATTTGCTGCACCATCCCCATCTGCCTTTTCTGCTGGAGATAGGGCAAATACTAGAGAGCTTCCGAGCTGCATCAGTCTGTATAAGGGAAGCCACCTACTTTTGCTCTGTTACCATGGGCTGACAGGAGGAACAAGCCCAGTGGTATGGATGGTCTGGCAAGGACAAAAAAGGACCATCAAGAACAATACTGATGGGGAGAATCAAGCCTAAAGAGGGAAAAGCTTGGTGGGAGGAAATTTCAGCTTTGAGGAGGAGGAGGAGGAGGAGGAACTCCTGTACAAAAAATTACAAATAAAGTATTCAGAATTTAATTGCATTTTTTGAAACATTGCATGCAAACCTTTCACCATTTTTGTGAAGATTTTTAAAGTTTTTTGTACAGAATGCCCCAAGAATAGCTCTCATTCTTTTTTGGACCGGATCAAATTACACTACGAAAACCTCACTACCTCCTCTAATATCCAAAGTCTTCTAATAAAAATGTAAAATTATTCCTTACCTAGTGAAATCAAGGTTTGATAATTTTCCTTCATCACATCCTTGTAAAGCTCCTTCTGTCTTTCTTCTAAATCCTTCCATTCCTCTTGGGAGAAATAGATGGAGATATCTTCAAAGGTTACTGGGACCTGAAACACAAACCCATATAGTCAGTATCTTCTGCATCACATCCATCAGGAGAACACACAGCACTGGGGCTCAGTAGTGCAAGCCTGGTGGAAGCATAACACGAACCAGGCAACCGTGATAGACGATATGGTCACAAACTGGAACTGGACAATAAGTAAAGCATCATCAGCTACCCCCTCAATAAAACACAGACCAAAATGTGACTTGGTACACCAAAAATCTCAGAAACATAAAGAGGAAACTCAGAAAAATCGAGCGTAAATGGAGAGCAACCAAACAACACGACTTGCAAGCAAGATTCATGCTAGAATTAAACCAATACCGCACCATGGTAAATGCTGCAAAAAAGAATTGCCACACTCAAATCATATTGAAATCCCTGAATCGACCCAGGAAACTGTTCATCATTGTGCTACAGCACCAATCACAGAGGAACGCAACTGCCCAAGCCCCCAAACCATGGCTAACTTCTTCATTAACAAACTGGGACCAACTAAAAGAATGCAGCAAGCAACACTGATCAACACTCCAGCTAATAAACTTTGGATAACCTTCAACTCCATATCCAAAAAACCCTAGAACAAATCATCGGCAACCTCAACACCACTACCTCATCACTGGATCCATGCCCTGTCAGCTGGATAAAGATGTCCAAAACAATACTCTCTCCATTCATTTATCAACTGGCATGGGCCTCACTCGAACAGGGGATCATCACAACAGAATTGAAAATGGCTTCAGTACGACCAATCTTCAAACACCACACAGCTGATAAAAGTGACCCTGCCTCTTATAGACCCATCAGCAGCCTTCTCTTCCTCTCCAAAATCCTCAAACATATAGTACTACAACAGCTACAAAACTTTATCGACACACACACCCCGCTAGACCAACACCAACATGGTTTCAGACCATACCACGGAGTTGAATCCCTCCTCACATCCCTGACAGACCCCATAATACAAGACATCGAAAAGATCACCCAGGCATACATCCTAATTTTTCTAAACAAAACGGCAGCGTTTGACTCCATTCCACATACCCACCTAATTACCAGACTGCAAGACATTGGAATCAGTGGCACCCCACTCCAATGGATAGTATCATACCTCACAGACTGTCAACAAGTACATATAGTAACAAATAAATCAGTCCCACAAGGCTCTGCATTATCAACGCTACTCTTCAATATATTCATGCAGCCAATTTGTGCCATATTTCACAAGCATGACATACAATACAGAATCTATGCAGACAACATAATGATGTTTAAAATCTATGGTCTACCCCATCCAGACCATACGAAAATATGAGCTTGTTTTTAAATCTCTCACTGGTTACATAACCATGGGTTACAAATTAACTACAAGAAAACAGAAGTCCTCCATGTCTCCAGGATCAAAACACTTGCACCCACTAAAACACTCAAAACTACACAACATTGAACTCAAAACCAAGAAAGAAGTCAAATACCTGGGAATAACTCTAAACCAACAATTTAACTTCTCCTCCCATATCACCAATAACTCCAGAGCAATATACCACAAGAAAAAACTACTCCGCAACCTCCAACCTATCCCATCAACCACCGACTTTTGCTCCGTCCTTCAGGCACTCATCTTCCCTCTACTGGATTTCTACAATAGCATCTATCAAGGTCTCCCTAAACACTCACTTTATCAACTACAAATGACATAAAACACAGCAGCATGCATTCTAGCAAAAGCAAAACAGAGTGATCACATTACCCCAATTCTCAAAAATCTACACTGGCTACCGGTATCCACCAGAATCAAGTATAAGGCAACCATGAACACTTTCAAAACAATACATGACCAATCTGCAATGTACCTAAAGTCTCTCATTCATACGCCAACAACTAACAGAAATAGGTGAAAATGTAATGAGAAGCTCCTCGAGCTTCCACCACAAATAACAAAGATGCAGCGGAATACCAGACTCAAGGTTTTCTCCACCTATACACCAGACCTTTGGAACGTACTCCCCACCAGTCTCGGAGAATCACATGAAACAACTACATTTTTAAAGGACCTCAAAACTTTACTTTTCAATGAACACTTTGGCAACTAAACAAGATGCCAACCATAAACTCCACTTATAGTGCACATGAGACCTAACTGTGAATTGTAAATACGTTGTAAAGTAGAGACAATGGTTACCTTCTAATGGTAATGTTCCATACCACTCATGTTTAGAAGTTCTATGTAAACCTGTTACGCTATTATTAATGTTTCAGAAGTTCCATGTAAACCCATTATGTTATTGTTCATTGTAAACTGCCTTGATTCCCAGAAAAGGCGATATAGAAAAATAGATAAATAAATAAATAGAGTGCAAACATTTTGTGGCAGCAAGGAGGAACAAGCGAGTTTCATTTCTCTCGGGGCCCGTCTCATTAATTTCTTCAGTCAGCTTTCCTTCCTTTGTACCACGCCATGTGTGGCATGAAACAGACATTCGAAAAACTCTAATCTACAGCAGAGTGGAGGAGTAGCCTAATGATTAGAGCAACATCTTAGTACCCAAGAGATCAGTGTTCGATTCCCACTGGCACTCCTTGTGACCATGGGCAAGTCAATTTACCCTTGGAAGAAAAGACCTGGCAATCTACTTCTGCTCATACCTTGACAAGAAAACCCAGAGACTGCTGGGTCGCCAAGAGTCAGCATGGACTTAATAGCTACAAATTACAATATAAGCTCCACTATTTTACCATAGACTAACTTCTTTTTTATCTATTTTCATATGCTAACAGCGATCAGGTCTCAGAAACGAAATTGGCTATACACTGGACCTGCTTATATGATGCAGTGATATGCCTTCAATACATCAATGACCTGTATACATCGCTATCTTTTATTATTAATATTTGCTTTTTTTTTCCTTTTTTTTAATTTTTCCTTTTTTTTATCTTTTAAGGTCTTATAAAACTACTGTTAAACTACACTGCAATATGTTAACTATTGGTTAGGGAAGAGGATGTCTTATGAGTTATGTCTTGAAGCGTCATGCCATGGTGCACACTTTCCTTCCGGTCTTCTAACTGGTAGTGTTGATCGCTAGCAAAACCTGCTTCAATGCCAATATGTTCACTTCCTCATATCTTCACCGGTACTTTACAACTCCTCTTGTTCTTAGGAGAGTGTTGATTTAGAGCTTCCCGTCTCTAATTATTTAACTATCACCATGCCTTAGTTTAACTGCTATTCACAGGAAGTTTTCACAATTCAAGATCCCTAAGGTCTTTTTAAAACTGCTATTAAACCGCCCTGCAATGTGAGGACTATTGATTCGGGAAGAGGAGGTCTTATGAATTTTATCATGAAGCGTCGTATCATGGTGCACACTCTTCTCTCCGTCTTCTGAATGGTAGTGTTGATCGCTAGCAAAATCTGCTTCAACGTCAATATTTCCACTTCCCCATATCTTCACCGATGCTGTACAACTCCTCTTGTTCTTAGGAGAGTGTTGATTTAGAGCTTCCCGTCTCTGATTGTGTAACTATCGCAATGCCTTAGTTTAACTTCTATTCACAGAAAGTTTTTCACAATTCAAGATCCCTAGCAGTTTTAATAGCAGTTTTAAAAAGACCTTAGGGATCTTGAATTGTGAAAACTTCCTGTGAATAGCAGTTAAACTAAGGCATGGTGATAGTTAAATAATTAGAGACGGGAAGCTCTAAATCAACACTCTCCTAAGAACAAGAGGAGTTGTAAAGTACCGGTGAAGATATGAGGAAGTGAACATATTGGCATTGAAGCAGGTTTTGCTAGCGATCAACACTACCAGTTAGAAGACCGGAAGGAAAGTGTGCACCATGGCATGACGCTTCAAGACATAACTCATAAGACATCCTCTTCCCTAACCAATAGTTAACATATTGCAGTGTAGTTTAACAGTAGTTTTATAAGACCTTAAAAGATAAAAAAAGGAAAAATTTAAAAAAAAGGAAAAAAAAGCAAATATTAATAATAAAAGATAGCGATGTATACAGGTCATTGATGTATTGAAGGCATATCACTGCATCATATAAGCAGGTCCAGTGTATAGCCGATTTCGATTCTGAGACCTGATCGCTGTTAGCATATGAAAATAGATAAAAAAGAAGTTAGTCTATGGTAAAATAGTGGAGCTTATATTGTAATTTGTAGCTGTGTGGCATAAAGCTCTGAGAAGTGACATCTTAGCATGGACTTAATGGCACTTAAAAAAAATCTATAGCAGTAGTGCAGAGCAAATCAGAGAAACTCTATCAATTGGGGGGGGGGGGGGTGGAGAAGTGGCTCAGTGGTTGGGACAGGCTGGAGGGCCAGGGGTTCAATTCCCACATGGGGACAAGTAACCTCAGGCTGGAGGGACTGGGGTCTCTAGTCCTATGGTCACTCCTTGTGGCCTTCAGCAAACCACTTAACCCTCCATTGCCTCAGGTACACTTAAATTGTTAGCCCTTCGGGGGACAAGGGAAGAAAAATGTGCCTGTTAGCATATATCTGTAAACCACTTTGACCCAGTGAAAAGCAGTATATAAGGCACAGCTAAATAAACAATATTGACCCCAGCTCGCATATGACTGAGTGACTCTGCCAAAGAGGGCAGGACAAGAGCGTCACATACATGCAGTGTATCAAGTGGTGAAGGTATCTCATGATTGTGCCTCTTTGACATTGAGACGGACTGCTGTGTAGGAATCAGACTTGCAGAGCAATGGGATGGCTGAGTCAACCTTGAGGCAGGAGGGCCAGAATTGGTTTATAAAGAACACTGACTTTGTTTAAAACAGTCAACTGGAAGTAGAAGGGAGGTCACTACTCCTAGTTATCATTTGTATAGTGCTACAAGATATCTGCAGCACTGTACATATAGATGTAAGAGACTGTATTCATTTCCACATCCAGTTCAAACTTCTCCTGTTGACCTTCATTCCATGGCTCCTCATTACCTCTCCTCTGTTCTCTCTCCCTATATACATCCCACCAATTCTGCTTATTAAGCGAATCATTTTTATCTATGTCCTCTCTTTTACTGCTCCGTTGTACTGCTCCGTTTTACTGCTCCAGACTCCGTTTCTTCCACCTGGAAAAGACTAGCTGAGCTGGAACCTCAGGCTCCAAAACTGGTCCTATTCATATCCAAGCTAAAAATTCATAATGGGGTATCATCTTACATCTAGTGATCACCATATGGTGTGGTTCAATATTAGGACTAGGGTTGAAAAAGTCCATTCAAAAGTGAGGGTCCTAGACTTTAGGGAAACTAACTTTGTCAAGATGGGACAATACCTAAAAAAGTCGTTAATTGATTGGGAAGAGCTAAGAGATGTAGAAAAACAATGGGCAAAACTGAAAGGGGATATTTAAGGGCAACAAATGTTCTTGTGAGTAAAATAAATAAACGTAAAAGGAAAAAGTAGGCCACTATGGTTCTTGAAAGAAGTAGTTGAAAAAGTGAAGAAAAAGAGGGTGGCCTTCATAAAATACAAGATATCACAGAAAGAAAAAGACAAGCATCAATATATGGAAAAACTTAGAGAAGCTAGGAAAGTAGCCAGGAAAGCAAAGATACAAACAGAAGAAAAAATAGCCAATGCAATAAAATGGGGAGACAAGACCTTTTCAGATATGTTGGTGAGAGGAGGAAGTGCAAAAGTGGCATTGTCAGACTCAAAGGTAAAAGGGGAGGAATATGTAGAAGCTAATGAGAATAAAGAAGAATTGCTTAATATTTTTGTTCTGTGTTCACAGATGAAGGGCCAGAGGCAGGACCTCTGAAAACATCCACAAATAGGAATAGTAGTGAAGGGGATCTTGAACAATTTTCAGAAGACTGTGTTTGTGAGGAACTAGCTAAACTAAAAGTGGACAAAGCAATGGAGGCCAGATGGGATACATCCCAGAATATTGAAGGACCATGGATGGGGGAAGTTCTAGCAGCTTCACTGCCTAACCTTTTTAATGCTTCTTTAGAGTCAAGAGTGGTACCAGAGGACTGGAGAAAGGTGCATGGCGTCCCTTTATGCAAAAGGATGGCATTGAGAACTACAGGCCAATTAGTCAGACCTCTGTGGTGAGTAAATTAATGGAAACACTGCTAAAACAGAGGATTTTGAGGTTTCTGGAGCCCAATGGATCACAGGATTTTGAGGTTTCTGGAGTCCAATGGATTGCAGGATCCGAGGCAGCATGGTTTTACTAGGGCCAAGTCTTGTCAGACAAATCTAATAAATTTCTTTGATGACCAGACAGTTGGACTGAGAGAGTCCTAGATGTGGTGTACTTAGATTTCAGTAGAACCACTGACCCCCATTCTGTACAGACATAAATAAATTGAGCATCCTGGGAATAGACCCCAAAGTGACCGACTTGGTTAGAAAGTGGGAGTGGGAGGCAACAAAGGGTACAGGTAAATGGAGTTTCCTTATCGTTCCTCCAGCTTAGTCCTCAACGAATGGGTTGTGCACCTCCTCCTGCAGCATGAAGACTGGACCAATCAAATTTCAGCACCACTGGAAACAGCATACCAGGCATCTCTTGAACTCCAGTGTGTCCAGTCTTCATGCAGCAGGAAGACGTTAGTGAGCCTGGCTGGGCTCACTAGTTAGTCAGTTTCGTTTCTCCTTTCCTAGCTAACCTTTTGGATGATTATTTTTTGTCCTATTAGGACTTCTGTTGGTTTCTTAATGTTAGGGTTACTGTGTCTTTAAATTGAAGTCTCTGAGTTTGGCACTCCGTTTAGGGGGGGGGGGGACCTGAAGGAGGTCCCTCTCCTGCCCAGCCTAAGCCGCTTCTTTCAACTTGCCTACCTTTACCTTTCAATTAGGATCTCTGCCCCAGGATTGTTCGGGGCAGAGCTCCTGCGGCGGCTGTACAGCAGTTCCTTTCCCGAAGGTGGAGAGACTGCTGAAAAAGTGCCGGTAAGTCCTGGCGGCTGGCGGCGGTCAGAGCCGGTACGGGCCTGGGTCCCTTCGCCTTTGCTCGGTTCTTCCGGGGTTCCTTTCGGTTTTGGGGGGGGGGCGTTTCCCTAACCTCGGGCTCAGCCCTGTGGTTTTTTAAGGGGGAAAGCCTCTCAATAAATACTTTCTCTCTGCCTCTCTGCTTGCTGGCAGCTGCCCAGTTCCCAGCTTGTATGCTGGTTCTTCTGGGTCAGTGGGGCATTTTCCTCTCCGCATTGTGGGGCATTTCATACTACTGGCAGGTCTGCGTCAGGGTGATTCCATGCCCGCGGGGTCCCTTTGTCTGATTTGTGGATCGCGGAGGGGCTCTGCGTCTGAGACAGGCGTCTGCCAACGCTGTACCTCGGTGTCGCTCACTATGGAGCAGCACCTGGAGAGTTCCTTGGCTGCTGCGGCGCAACCCGGTCCCGCAGCTGGGGAGTTGGAGTCCCCCCTGGAGGGCCCATCTGAGATGGCTTCGGCGGTGTCTTTGGGCGCTGGGGGGCAGGCAGACCTCGGGGGTGCTTTGCCCTTGGAGGATTTTTCTCCCGATTTTATTTTGTTGATGCATCAGGCGTTTTGTCGTAGGCGCCAGAGCCTGGGCACTGGTTCCTTTCCGATGCCAGGGCTGGTCACTTCGTCGCCTGTGACGGAGAGTACGGTGGCCGGCGTCAAGAGCGCTAAGCGACAACGTCTGCACGAGCCCTTCCAGGCGGAGGCAGATTGGCCTGAGGGTGAGGATCCGGATTTCGACCAGGAAGCGGATGGGGAGGCCTTGGAGGAAGGCGAACTCCCTGAGCCGGATGATCAGGCTAAGATTATTCGTGTGTTCAGACGAGAGGAGTTGCCCGCACTTGTTTCGGAGGTGCTTCAGACTCTTGGATTGGCTCAGACTCCTCCGGTTGAGGAGGCCGATGGTGCAGACCCCATTATTCAGGCGGTCTGTCAAACTCAGGTGGTTTTTCCCATCCACAAGGTAATTGATCAGATGATTCAGACGGAGTGGGATACTCCTGAATCGGGTCTCAAAGGGGTAAAGCTCATGCGCAGGCTGTACCCTATGGCGGACGTCGATCTTGAGCGTTTCCGATCTCCGAGAGTTGATGCGGCGGTGACTAAGAAGACCACGATTCCGGTAGAAGGTAGCGCGGCGCTACGAGAGCCACAGGACAGAAAAATGGACGGTCTTTTGAAACAGTCCTTTGAGGCGGACGCGATTGCGTTGCAGGCCTCCGTTTGTGGAGCTTGGGTTGCCCGTGCCTGTCTGCGCTGGGTTCAGTGGCTTCAACAAACGCCCGCCTTGGAGGCCGAGGTGTTAGGTGAGCTCCACCGTTTGGAATCTGGTTCGGCGTATCTGGCGGATGTCCATTATGATCTCATTAGAGCGCTATCCAATAGCATGGCGTCTGTGGTGGCCTCGCGCAGAGCCCTTTGGTTGAAGAATTGGGCGGCGGATGGTTCGTCCAAGTCGCGGTTAGGCAGGTTGCCCTTTAAGGGTAGGCTGCTGTTTGGTGAAGATTTGGATAAGTTGGTCAAGGACTTGGGGGAATCAAAGGGCGGTCGTCTGCCGGAGGATCGACCCAAGCGAGGGAGGTCGCTTCCGGTCGCTCGGGGGCAGTCTTGGGACTTTCGTCGATTTCGTTCGCCCCGTCCTGGTGGCTTCCAGCGTGGCAGATATGTCTCGAGGGCTTCGAGTTTTCGAGGCTTTCGGGGAGCCAGTAGGGGCTTCGCGACGCCAACCCCGGCGTCCGCTCGTAAGTCCCAATGAAGGGCGGTGGGCCCAGGCGGAGGTTCCAGTGATTGGAGGACGTCTTCGAAGCTTCCTCTCTGCTTGGGCCCAGATTACTTCCGACCAGTGGGTTTTGGATATCGTCCGGGACGGGTATGCCCTGGACTTGGCCAGACCCGTGCTCGATTCCTTTGTGGCATCTCCCTGTCGGGGAGATCGGAAAACGGCTCAAGTTCAACAAACCCTCGATCGTCTAGTTCGGTTAGGGGCGGTAGTTCCCGTTCCGCAGGCGGAATATGGACTCGGAAGGTATTCCATTTATTTCGTGGTGCCAAAGAAGGATGGTGCTCTTCGCCCCATTTTAGATCTCAAAGGCGTGAACCGCTGCCTACGGGTGCCGCACTTTCGGATGGAAACTCTACGGTTCGTGCTGGTCGCCGTCTGCAAGGGCGAGTTCCTTGCCTCGCTCGATCTCACGGAAGCTTATCTCCATATCCCTATTCGGGAAGATCATCAGAAGTATCTCCGCTTCGCTCTGCCGTGGGGTCATTTCCAGTTCCAAGCCTTGCCCTTCGGGCTGGCGACAGCTCCGCGAGTCTTCACCAAAATCATGGTGGTGGTAGCAGCGGCCTTGCGCAAGGAAGGGGTGCTGGTCCATCCCTATCTGGACGATTGGCTGATTCGCGGAAAATCTCGCGAGGAGTGCATGGCGGCGAATTCCAAAGTCGTAGGGCTCTTGCAGTCTCTCGGCTGGGTAGTCAACCCGAGCAAGAGCCACTTGGTTCCGACGCAGTCTTTCAAATATTTGGGAGTTCGGTTCGATACTTGCGTGGGCTCGGTTTTTCTTCCCAACCGACGGGTGTTGGGGCTCCGGTCTCTCGTGCGCCGGTTTCGGATGAGTCCCGCGCCGTCGGCTTGGCACTATCTTCAGTTGTTGGGAACGATGGCGGCTTCCCTGGAGGTCGTACCTTGGGCTCGTTTCCACATGCGTTCGCTTCAAAGAGCCTTGCTCCGTCGCTGGTCCAACCAGTCCGATTCCCTGAACAAGCGTCTCCCTTGCCCGCTGGCGGTGCGGCGGGACCTACGGTGGTGGCTGCGGCCGTCATCGCTTCGAGCGGGAATGCCATTAGAACAACCGGATTGGGTTCCGCTTTTAACGGATGCTTGCCTAACGGGCTGGGGCGCTCACTGCGCCGGCCAGTTCGCTCAGGGTCTCTGGTCTCAGGAAGAGAGCAGTTGGTCGATCAACCGCCTGGAGCTTCGGGCAGTTCGGTTGGCGTTACAGAGCTTCGAGATTCTGATATCAGCCCGGGCAGTGCGGGTTCTCTCCGACAATGCCGCGACCGTGACCTACATAAATCGTCAGGGCGGCACCGGAAGCGTCGCTTTGGAGACGGAGACTCGGACGCTGTTCGAATGGATAGAGCCTCGGCTGCAGGCCATATCGGCAGCGCACATTGCCGGAAAGGACAACGTGACTGCAGATTTTCTCAGCAGAGTTCAGGTGGATGCCGGCGAATGGGAACTCCACCCCAGGGTATTCGCCCAGCTCGTTCAGCGTTGGGGTCAGCCGGTCATGGACCTGATGGCCACGTTGCGCTCAGCGAAGGCGGCTCGATTCTATAGTCGTCGACGGGAACCGATGTCAGAGGGCATAGATGCTCTATTGCAGGTTTGGCCCTCCAGGGGCCTTCTTTACGTGTTTCCCCCGTGGCCGCTTCTGGGGCGTGTGATTCAGCGGATCGAGGCTCACCGGGGTCGGGTGCTATTGAAAGCGCTGGATTGGCCTCGCCGTCCTTGGTATGCCGATCTGATGAGGTTAGTGGACGGATCCCCGTGGCGGCTTCCCCTGGATCAGGATCTGTTGTGTCAGGGCCCTCTTCGCATGCCGCAAGTGGGGAGATTCTCGCTTACGGCCTGGCCATTGAAAGGGCGCGGCTAAGAAAACAGGGTTATTCAAAATCAGTGGTGGCAACTTTGCTACAGGCGCGCAAAAGTTCCACTTCGCTGGCCTACGTACGAGTGTGGCGTATTTTTGAGGATTGGTGCTCTAGACGTCAGGTTCGGGCCGCTACGGCCTCTCTTCTGGTGGTTCTCGATTTTCTGCAAGACGGTTTTGCTAAAGGTTTGGCCGCCAGTTCCTTGCACGTACATTTGGCGGCCCTTTCGTGCTATAGAGGGAAGGTTCAAGGTGTATCGCTGGGGGCCCATGCTGATGTGGTTCGCTTCTTGCGGGCAGTTTCTCGACTGCGTCCGGCTCACCGGATTTCTGTTCCTTCGTGGGATCTCAACTTGGTCTTGCGGACCCTCAGTGCAGCTCCTTTTGAGCCTCTCTCTCGGAGTTCGGTGAAGGATTTGACCCTTAAGATGGTATTCTTAGTGGCAATTTGTTCGGCACGGCGCATTTCCGAGCTCCAGGCTCTTTCTTGCAGGGAGCCTTTCCTTTCCTTCTCGGATCAGAAGGTGGTTCTGCGACCAGTGCCTTCCTTTTTGCCTAAGGTGTCTTCCCCCTTTCATGTGAATCAGGTGGTAACGCTCCTGGTGTTTCCAGCGTCCGGGGCTCAGGCTTCCGATCGCGGCCTTAGTCGCTTGGATCTCAAGAGAGTTTTACGTCGCTATTTGACGGTTACCAGCGATTTCCGCAAATCGGATCATTTGTTTGTACTGTTTGGGGGGCCTCGGAAAGGTAAAGCTGCGGCGAAGGCCTCTATTGCTCGATGGCTTAAGGAGGCGATTTGCTCGGCTTATCTATTGCACGGTCGAGTACCGCCTGTTGGATTGCGAGCTCATTCTACCCGGGCGCAGGCGGCGTCCTGGGCGGAGTTTAGCTTGGTTTCACCGGTGGAAATTTGTAAGGCGGCGACGTGGTCGTCCCTGCACACTTTCAGTAAGCACTATCGGCTTGATGTCTTGGCGGCGGGCAATGCCCGGTTTGGTTCCGCGGTTCTGCGTGCCGGCTGGGAAAATCCCGCCCGTTAAGGCTGCTTTGTTACATCCCATTCGTTGAGGACTAAGCTGGAGGAACGATAAGGAAATAGTAATTACACTTACCTGGTAATTGTAGTTCCTTGAGAGACGACAGCTTAGTCCTCCTTCCCTCCCTGTGGTGTTTTAGCTCGGCACGGCTTGGGGTCAGAAGTCCCTATTTCCAGGTGAGTGTGCCTCTTTGCCTTTTCTATTTCTTGCGCTCTTTGCTTATGCTGCGGCAGGCGTGGGACATTCTGTTTCCCTTGATTGGTGTCATTGGTCAGAGTAAAAAAAAAAACCAAAAAAACCAATGATATTCTATTTCAAAAAAACAAAAAAAAAACAAACAAACAAAAAAACGAGGATTAACTAAAAAAAAAAATAAAAAATCTAATTCTGATGTTGGATTGGCTTCTTAAAGGTTAGCTATTTCTTTGAGTTTGCTTTGACAGTAGTTCACTGGAGTTCAAGAGATGCCTGGTATGCTTTTCCAGTGGTGCTGAAATTTGATTGGTCCAGTCTTCATGCTGCAGGAGGAGGTGCACAACCCATTCGTTGAGGACTAAGCTGTCGTCTCTCAAGGAACTACAATTACCAGGTAAGTGTAATTACTATTTTCTCTGAGGAGAAGGATGTAACCAGTGGTGTACCACAGGGATCTGTCCTTGGTCTGATTCTTTATAACATTTTTGTTAATGATATTGTAGAAGGGCTGTCAGGTAAAGTTTGCCTCTTTGCAGATGATACCAAAATCTACAATAAACACCCAGGAAGGAGTACATAACATGAGAAGGGATTTCGCTAAGTTTGAAGAATGGTCAAGAATTTAGCAGCTGAGAGTTAATGCTACAAGATGTAGGGTTATGCATTTGGGCTACAAAATTCTAAAGGAGAGGTACAGTATAGAGGGTGAAGTACTTCTGTCCACAAAAGAAGAGTGGAACCTGGGGTTGATTGTTTGTGATGATCTTAAAGTGGTTGATCGTCAAGTGGCAGAATAAATAGAAAAGGCAATGGCAAAAGCCAGAAGGATGCTTGGGTACATAGGGAGAGGAATGGCTAGCAGAAAAAAAGGAGGTGATAGTGCCTCTGTATAAGTCTCTGGTGTGACCTCATTTGGAGTATTGTGTGCA
The DNA here is from genome assembly GCA_033557465.1 of Ichthyophis bannanicus. Taxonomy (NCBI): domain Eukaryota; kingdom Metazoa; phylum Chordata; class Amphibia; order Gymnophiona; family Ichthyophiidae; genus Ichthyophis; species Ichthyophis bannanicus. The sequence goes on from CM066031.1 coordinate 156,074,515, forward strand.
ATTCTGAATACCTCACCTTCAAAAGGATATAAACAGGATGGACTCTATACAGAGGGTGGCTACCAAAATGGTCAGTGGACTTCGTCATAAGTCATATGGGGACAGATTTAAAGATCTCAATATATATACTTTAGAAAAAAGGCAGGAGAAAGGAGATATGATAGAGAAACTTAAATATCTCTGTGGCATAAATGCATAGGAGAGCCTCTTTCAATTTAAAGAAAGCTTTGCTATGAGGGGACATAGGATGAAGGTGAAAGGGGATAGATTCTGAAGTAATATGAGGAAATATTTCTTTATGGAAAGAGTGGTAGATGCATGGAATAATCTTCCAGTGGAGGTAGTAGAGACCAGGATAATATCTGAATTCAAGAAAACATGGGACCAACACAGAAGATCTCTAAAGGAAAAAAAGGGACTATAGTAGTTGTTATGGAAGAGCAGATTGAATAGGCCATATGGTCTTTTTCTGCCATCATGTTTCTAACTCTGAGGCTGCCTTTGAATCTGAAATCCCTTATTCTCCTGTCTTTGCTCATATGTATTTTAAATTATTTCCCTACGTATTCCATAGTCCCCTGTTCTGTTTGTCTGCAAGTCTTGGTTGGAATGGTTGAGGCATTGGTGATGTCCGAAGTAAATTGCGTTGAATGATGCTTAGAGAGCTGCTGTATAAGTAATTCAGCATTTGAATCCCTGACGAAGCCTGGTGAGGTGAAACAAAAGCTTTTGTCGGGCAGGGCATTTGCTGCATTATTGGAAGCTGTTTGTGACTTCCATGGAGATACTACAACTGCGTGAAACAACTGCTGCTAAACGCTCAGATAAGTAACTAGATACTATTTGAGTGGCGTGTGTTAATCTTTTTCTGAAAGTATTCTGTTTCCCTTCTTTTTAGGAAGTGAATTAATTGTTGGAGAATTACAGCAGTAGTTTGGGAATGTGTAAAAATAAATTATTAAGTCACTTTTAAATTTTGAGAATCCCTTAAAAGTACTTTTTGGGTGTAGGTATTTATTAAGGTAATTGGTATTGTGATAATTTGATATTAAAATTAAAAGGGTAGGATCCGTGATGATCATATTGGTACTTCACTATTTTCTGCCTCTCCATGCGATTTACAGAATAATCACTTGAAACCGACACCTCTATTATCAATGCTGGTCTGATATGTTTCTCCTTTACCACCATGTCGGATTTCCTTGCATCCAGTTTCTTAACCGTCTGAATGGGAATGTCCCAGGTGATCAAAACCTCTTCATTCTCTATAATTCTCTTAGGATCCTTATGGAGCAGGGACTGCATTTTATGTGCATTTGTACAGTGCTACATATGCTTAGTAGTGCTATATAAATGAAAACCTGTAGTAGTGGTAGTACAGATTCAATGTAAGCAGAAATCCAGAGGCAACCATGCAGGGTCCCCAAGGGTGGAACCCATATGGAAATGCCCATTGCTGCCTGTGTCGGCTGTTGCTGGAAGCAGGGAAGAGTGAAGGAATACTCCTGGGGGTGTGGGGGAAGAAAGAATAGAGAATGCTCCTAAGATCGGATGGGGAAGAGAGTGGGAAATGCTCCCAAGAAGCATTCCAATCTTGGGGCAGGGAAAGAAAGAGCAAGATTGATGAGGTTGGGGGAGGGGGCCAAGATAGAAGGGGAATGTGCTTGGAGGCTAAGACGAGGGAGGGTCTGAGGGGGGAATGCTGCTGGGGCTGGGAATGGGGCTAGAGATAGAGGATGGAGAAATGATCCCAGGTCTGGGAGTAGGGAGTCGGAGAGGGAAATCTGGATGGTGATAGTTAGAGGCTGGGAGGATGCTGGAGACTTGGGGGTGGGAGGGGAAGAGGAGTGTAGGATGTTGCAGCCTGCAGACTGTGGAAGAGAGGTTTCTGCTGGACCGGAAGAGGGCTGCGTCTATACAGGGGAAAGAGAACGGGATGTTAGACTGGGGGCAATGTATGGCTGAAGGTTCATATAGAGTAAGGTTTGGTAAATTTTCTCAGAATCCAGGAACCAACTTAAAAATTTAGGAGCCAGCTGCAGAGACCTCAAGCACAGTGTCCCCTCCCCCCCCCCCAGCCTCTCCCCCAAAAGGTGTATCACAGCTCCTTATTTTTAAGGGCCCAATTTACTGTTTTTTTTTCATTTCTATGGGAAAAGGGAGCTTAATAAATCAGACCATTAACATGTCATTGCACAGTGAAAACAGAAAGCAGTGACCCTTCTCCTCCAGGGGCGGCCCAAGGGGGGTGCGGGGCCATGTGCGGAGACTCGGTGCGGGGCCTCATTTGCATAAGGTGCCTCATTTGCATAAATATTTGCATAATGTTACCATACACTACTAACTTTTAGTAAACGTGCCTCTTAATGAGTATATGGATAAAGAAAGACTAAAAGGTTTCTACATTACTATAATCCAGTACCAACCGCCAGGCACATTAGGAACTACTACAAACACTGCCCATTTAGAACCCATAGCAAACCTGCCGTATCCTAACAGCACTACCAGGACTCACAAAGCACCATACCCTAACTATCAAAAGACAACACTGCAAATATTAAACCAATACATTTCAGAGAACAATAATACATGACCTACTGGGGAAAGAACAAGTGGCAATGTCAAATAGGAATTACATAAACAGAATACCTCAGCTCAGTTACACATGCAGAACATAGACCATCACCAAACAAGGAATCACAATTTAGAAACAGGAAGACAATAATTAAACTGGGAACCCCAAAAGCCAAACTTGGAATATACAACACCACTGTAGAAATAAAACTATAAATTAATTTCCTCTTGTACTAAACAAAGCGCAAAAATTAATGATGCACATTTCCCAGAGCTGACATATTCCAGTTAATAAATTCAAAATAAAGAGATATTTTTCTACCTTTTGTGCATTTTTTTTCAGTTGCAATTGTTCCAGCCACTTTCTTCTGGTTTCTTCGTGTCTTCTGCTAACTCTCCATCTGCTGTCCATTTGTCCTTTCTTCTGTCTTCTTGGTTTTTTTTCCATTCTCTCTCTACATCTGCTTTAACATACTAATCTTTCTCCTTTTGCTCTTTCCTCATTCCTATTTCATCCACTCAAATTTTATCCCTCCATCCTCAATCCCCACTTACTCTCCCAATATCCGGCCAATTGTAGATTTGTCTTCCCTCCCACGCAAAATATTTTTCCCTCTCCATTTCACTCTCCCAGCTCCATCCCATTCTAATCCTCCCCCAACATCAGCTCCTTTCTAGTTCCAGCCCCACCCAGCATATGCTCCCTTCTTGTCCCTGCATCAGCCCATTTCCAGTCCTAGTCCCCCATCAGCCCATTTCCAATCCTAACGCCCCCACAGCCCATTACCAGTCCTAACGCCCCCACAGCCCATTACCAGTCCTAACGCCCCCCACAGCCCATTACCAGTCCTAAACCCCTATCAGCCTACTTGTAGTCTTAGCCCCCCCATAGCCCATTACCTGTTGTAACCCCCATCAGCCCATTACCTGTCCTAACCCCCCCATAGCCCTGTCCTAATCCCCCCATCAGCCCACTTGTAATCGTACCTCGCCATAGCCCATTTCCTGTTGTAAACCCCCATCAGCCCATTACCTGTCCTAACCCCCCCATAGCCCATTACCTGTCCTAATCCCCCCATCAGCCCACTTCCAGTCCGAATCCCCTATAGCCCATTACCAGTCCTACCCCCCCATCAGCCCACTTGTAGTCGTAGCTCCCCATAGCCCATTACCTGTTGTAACCCCCCCATAGCCCAGTACCAGTTCTAACCCCCCCAGCCCATTACCAGTCCTAACGCCCCCACAGCCCATTACCAGTCCTAACGCCCCCCACAGCCCATTACCAGTCCTAACCCCCTAACAGCCTACTTGTAGTCCTAGCCCCCCCATAGCCCATTACCTGTTGTAACCCCCCATCAGCCCATTACCTGTCCTAATCCCCCCATCAGCCCACTTGTAGTCGTACCTCCCCATAGCCCATTACCTGTTGTAACCCCCCCATAGCCCATTACCAGTCCTAATGCCCCCCACAGCCCATTACCAGTCCTAACACCCCCCCACAGCCCATTTCCAGTTTTTAGCCCACCGCCCCATAGCCCGTTTCCAGTCCTAATCCCCCCATCAGCCCACTTGTAGTCGTAGCCCCCCATAGCCAATTACCTGTCATAACTTCCCCCATCAGCCCATTTCCAGTCTTAGCCCCTCCATAGTCTATTACCTGTCCTAACACCCCCCATAGCCCATTTCCAGTTTTAGCCCACCGCCCCATAGCCCGTTTCCAGTCTTAAACCCCCCCCATCAGCCCACTTCCAGTCCGAATCCCCTATAGCCCATTACCAGTCCTACCCCCCCCATCAGCCCATTTACAGTCCTTACCCCCCTCCCTCCCCATCAGCCCATTTACAGTCCTTACCCCCCCCTCCCTCCCTCCTCCCCATCAGCCCATTTACAGTCCTTACCCCCCCTCCCTATCAGCCCATTTACAGTCCTTACCCCCCATCAGCCCATTTACAGTCCTTACCCCCCCCTCCCTCCCTCCCCATCAGCCCATTTACAGTCCTTACCCCCCCCTCCCTCCCCATCAGCCCATTTACAGTCCTTACCCCCCTCCCTCCCTCCCTCCCCATCAGCCCATTTACAGTCCTTACCCCCCCTCCCTCCCTCCCCATCAGCCCATTTACAGTCCTTACCCCCCCCCTCCCTCCCTCCCCATCAGCCCATTTACAGTCCTTACCCCCCCTCCCTCCCCCCATCAGCCCATTTACAGTCCTTACCCCCCTCCCTCCCTCCCTCCCCATCAGCCCATTTACAGTCCTTACCACCCGTCCCTCCCTCTCCATCAGCCCATTTACAGTCCTTACCCCCTCCCTCCCTCCCTCCCCATCAGCCCATTTACAGTCCTTACCACCTCCCTTCCCCCCCATCAGTCCATTTACAGTCCTTACCCCCCTCCCTCCCCATCAGCCCATTTACAGTCCTTACCCCCCCCCCATCAGCCCATTTACAGTCCTTACCCCCCCTCCCTCCCTCCCTCCCCATCAGCCCATTTACAGTCCTTACCCCTCCCTCCCTCCCTCCCCATCAGCCCATTTACAGTCCTTACCCCCCTCCCTCCCCATCAGCCCATTTACAGTCCTTACCCCTCCCCCCCCCCATCAGCCCAGCTAATTTTTAAAAAAAAAACAAAAAACGGCTGCTGCTGCCGCTGCCGCCGTGGCAGCGGCAGAATCGAGAATCCCACGGGGCCCCCCTGTCCAGCAGTCTTCTAAGCGGCCTCAGCGCAGGCTTTTCAGAGCCGCGCGAAGGGAGAGTTTCCCTTTCTCGCGGCTCTGTTAATCCCGCCGCGGGGCTGATGGGATTTCCCATCAGCCCCCCGGCGGGTTTTACAGAGCGGCGAGAGGAGAAGCTCTCTCTCTTCGCGCAGCTCTGACAGCCGACGGAGGCCGCATAGAAGACTTCAGGACAGGGGGGCCCCGCGGGATTCTCCATTCTGCCGCTGCCACGGCGGCAGCAGCAGCCGGTTTCTGGTTTTTTTTTTTTTTAACTTAGCTGGGCTGATGGTGGTGGGGGGGGGGTGGTAAGGACGGTAAATGGGCCCCTCTCCATTCTGCCGCTGCCACGGCGGCAGCGGCAGCAGCAGCCGGTTTCTGTTTTTTTTTTTTTAAATATAGCTGGGAATCTGGGATGCAAGATGTTTTTTGCGCGGGGCCCCCTGAAACGCGGGGCCCTGTGCAAAAAACATTCTTGCTCAATGGACGGGATGGCCCTGTTCTCCTCCTCCCCTCCCACAAACTGCAATTAGTACACAGTCAGCAGTATACTGACTGCACCTAAGGCAACTTCTGTTTTTTTGTTTCACATATTGCTATGACCTGCTAATACGTGAAGCAAAAAAACCCTCTCCCATAGCCCCTGCACCCTACATATACACTCTCTCCCTCTCTTTCACAGCCCCCTTCCCAGTCATCATCATCTAGTCTCTCCTTCTCTCTCTCTCATAGTCCCTCCAGCCATCACCCAGTGTCTGTCTCTCTCTCTCTCTCATATCTCCCTTGCCATCACCCAGTATCTCTCTCTCTCTTTCATAGCCCCTCCAGCCATCACCCAGTGTCTCTCTCTCTCTCATAGCCCCCTAGCCATCATCCAGTGTCTGTCTTTCATAGCCCCCCAGTCATCACCCAGTGTCTCTCTCTCTCTCATAGCCCCCTCAGCCATCACCCAGAGTCTCTCTCTCTCATAGTCCCCCCAGCCATTACCCAGTGTCTTTCTCTCTCTCATAGCCCCCTCAGCCATCACCCAGAGTCTCTCTCTCTCATAGTCCCCCCAGTCATTACCCAGTGTCTCTCTCTCTCTTATAGCCCCCCCCCCCCTCAGCCATCATCCGGTGTCTCTCTCTCTCATAGCCCCCCAGCCATCACCCAGTCTCTCTCTCTCTCTCTCTCATAGCACCCCCCAGCCATCACCCAATGTCTTTCTCCATTCTTCTTGTGTTGCTGTTTGCAGCTGCATCAAAAAAGCCTCACTTCTTTTTCATCATGATTAGATTGAGCCATGTAGTTTCAAGTCACAAGATTTCAGCCTGAATTTCCTCTAATATGCAGCTCAAAGCTCATTGCACAAAGTAGATTGCAGTGGAAGAAATAAGCTCAGTTTTTCTGAGGCAGTACTGGCGCATACAGAAACCTTTCAGAGGCATGAAATCCCTGGCGCCAGAGTGCAATTTCTAGGCATCATGAAGATCTGGCACCTGAGTTTTGTTGAACCTTGACCTATGGAACCCAATACCCTTGATATGGTCCTGTAGCATTGCTATGGGTATGTGGAAGCAAAGAATCAATTATTTAAAAAAAAGTCTCAATAATTAACTCTTTTATTCCAAAATATATAATTCACAGTCACATAACACCAGTGGCATACCAAAGATGGGACGATGGGTGCAGCCATCCCCAGATGCCTGCCGAGAGAAGGGTGCACCCACCACTGAGCTCACAGAGATGAAGCTTTGGCAGGAGAGGAGAGCATCAGGCCCCCGGAGCAGAGACAGCACAGGAATCCAGCTTGGGGCAAGTTAGTTTGTCATGTATCTCTGTGAGCCAGAGGGGATTGAATCTGCAGGGGAGGGGGGGGGGGCACAGGAAACCACTGCATAACACAGTCCCAGAGGACAGTTCTACCAATTAGAAATTATTTACACATAGAACTATCACTTTTTGGACTGCTGATCTTTCCCCTTACTTTTAAGGAGGATCCTGATGTGCCTTTTCTCTACTCGGGTTTTATTAAATTCAAGGCTGACTCTATAGTGTCCTGGATTAGAAAGCTGCAGCAGTGTTTGCATAGACATTGCAGGAAGCCGAGTAAAGTCTCCTACCTGAGCAGAAGCTCCTGCAGACATTTTCCTCTCTGCTTTTGCTGCTTTGACGAAGAGAAAAGAACTGCAAGAATTTTCTCTGGCTGCTCAGAAAGAGCTGAATGTTTGTCTCTTGCAGTGTTAGCGGAGGACTTGGAGGCAGAACATCGAGAGAGGAGGGCAAAAACAGAGTAGGTACTGGGAGTTTCTTGTTTCCAAATGTAGCTATTAATATGTAAATTAAATAATAAAATATAAAGACTCCAGATCTCTACTTCTGCCTTCCTCTTCCCCTTTCTTGTTGGGTGCAGGCTAATGACATCACAAATGGGTGGAGCTTCCTGGACACCAAAGGACCTGAGACAGATGGAGAGTGTCAAATTCTTTTCGTCTTGGGGACAGATCCCTTCCCCCAACCAAAATCACCAAATGCAGCTAACAAACAGCTAGTCAGCCTCTCCCAAGCTATTTGATTCTCTTATCTTTTCCCCCTCTTTCTCTATTTTTTTTATTTGCCACTGCCAAACAGTTAAACTTCAGAAGTTGGTTTGTCCTTATTTAGAGTTGCTAAATTACTCAGTCCCATAAGTGAGATTTTAAGCCAGTCCTGGATTTCTCACAATCCCATTCTGATGCATTATAGGACCCGCAGCACTGATTCCAAGGAGGAAAATCTGGGACTGCAACTACAGAGTTGCCAAGATATCCAGTTGCAGAAGGGAGATTTTTTTTGCCAGTTCTGGTTTTAAATTTGCATTGCATTGCAGTGTGGTATTTCTAGTCCCTGAATTTAGGATAAGATTTCCCAGAAATCCAGGATTGGCTTAAATCCTGCAGCATTAATTCCAATGGAAAAAACCCCCTCATTCTTGGAACTCGGTAACTTGGCAACTCTGCTTTTTACCCCCCCCCCCCCCCCCCACTCCTTTTGTTTTCTCAGGGCTGCTGCTCCAGACAGAAAGAAAATTAAATCAGAGTAGCCAAGTTACCCACTGGAATCAGTGCTACAGGTCCCATAATGCATCAGAATGAGATTATCAGAAATCCAGGAGCGGCTGAAAATCTCACTCCTGGAACTGGGTAACTTGGCATCTCTGAAACTATTTATATTCTTTTCTGCAATTGGGGGAAAAGGGGGAGCTTTTCAAACATCCTCTTACACTGGGAATAGTGCTGTTGCCGCATTAGTCCACTTTAATGGCTGATAATGAAAAAAAAAGAGAAACAAAAAGTAAAGGTGGTGGTATCTTTTATTGGGCTCACTTCATGCATTTTTGGACCAGCTTTTGAAGTTAAAACCTTTTTTTCAGATCATGGCAGTATGAGCAAAGAGTGACAATACCATAATATACGTATAAGTGAATCACAAAACCATTCCAGTGATAGAGAAAGAAGCAGGCCATTGTTTCGGTTTCATCCTTCCCCCTGGGATTGATGTGGTATACGCTATTCAATGCAGAAAATGTGAGAAAGGAGACAGGCCAAATATTAAGAGGAGAATCAGTTACTACTACTACTACTTAACATTTATAAAGCGCTACCATTCCTACACAGCGCTGTATAGACATGTAAGAGAGACAGGGATCGTGAGAGCTTACAATCTAATCAAGACAAAAAACACACAGAGCACCAATCTAGTCAGGGCAAAGCCATGTTGGCTGTCTCCTATCACTATTACTACTACTACTACTACTGCGCATTTATATTTAAATAAGAGACAGACAGTCCCTGCTCATCAGAGCTTACAATCTAGTCAGGACAAATAATAGAGACAGTCCCTGCTCATCAAAGCTTACAATCTAGTCGATACAAATACAGAAGGAGCTTACAATCTAGTTAGGACAATCACAAAGGTGTACGTAGGGGTAGATGGGGGGAAGGAGATGAAGTGAGTCAGGTAGGGGTAGATAGGGAGGAAAGTAGATGAGGTGAGTTAATAGGTTACATTACAAACAGCGTTTACTACAGGCTATACAGCATAACTACACACAGTATAAATACGTTGCAAGCAGGCTGTGCATCATGGGTTATGTTACATTACATTGGGCATCATGGCTTACATTACATTAAATCATGGGTTACATTACAACAAGCAGGGAGGTAGGAGCGGGTAATAGTGGAGTGGCATGGAGGATGCTTACATGATGACGTTTCTCCTGGTTCTGTTGCCTCTGGCCTTTTCTTCGGTGGAGTTGGTGGAGTGGGGAGAAGGAGGAGGATGACGACGTGGCTATTCTACAGTGCCGCGCCTAAGGGCCACGCCAAAGGGCCCTTTGGCGTGGCTCTCCAGGCGCGGGCACGCCCGTTGGCACTCCTGCATATTAAAGCTGTCCGGAGGCGTTGCTAGGCCTTGGGCTGGTGAGATAAGCCATGTCGGAGGGGAGCGGGGAGGAGCTTACCTTCCCACTCTCCCTCGATGCTGCCAATTGGGTGTAGGAGCAGGGCTGAAAAGGATGTTTGTGCTGCTCTCCCGGCTTTTTAAAGTGTCCGGCTATGGGTTCACAGACATAAGATTACATGGCACAGAGATCAAGGTGTCACCTCTGTTGTGGAGCATTTCTCAGGACCAGAATACTGCATTGGTCAAAGGGCCTAAGCAAATGCAATGGGACCACTGCTTAACATGACGGCAGCCCCATCTGGAGTTCCATGCTTTCGACCCTGCTTCTGCCGACATAACAAAAAAAAGGAAAGAGAAGTGAGAACTTTCCCGCCATGCCTGCCCATTGCATCGTTGATTGCACTGATATGATGTGGCACTTGGCAGGAGCCCAGCCTAATAAAGGTGAGCAGGAGCCTAGCCCAATAAAGGGGAACAGGAGCAATGCGCAGTCTCCTCTTTTGATTGGCCACAAAGCTCCCATTCACCTACTGTGCATATATCCCCAGTGACGGAGGATGGAGCCAACGTTAGAGGCTGGCCACCTTGGCTCTTCTGGTCAGCTGCCGGCATCGATTGACCCTTGCTGGAGATAGCACAGCATTCGCCACAGTACCCAAGTATTCCTACTGGTGCTCACTCTGTTATGCGCACAATGGAACCTAGTGACTTGTCCTCTGGTGCCAGTCTGCGCTGCTAATGCCATTGAGTGGCAAAAGTTCCTCAACAGCCCCTTCCCCAAGAGGCTATCGCTGACCATGGTCTGCTCGATGCAGGCATCAGTATTTCAGCAGGCTCCTCCTCCACATTCACAGTCTGTTTTTCCAGTTCACCTCATACAGGGGAAGACTGTATGCTGCCAAAGCCCCTCCCTCCCATGGGCAGCTGCCATGGCCGCTTCATCTTGAGAGTCCCCTCCCACATGGAAGATATGGGAACAATGGTCCTGGCCTTACCAATTCCCTACAATGGCCACCAGGGGGGCACCCTCACGCACAAAGAAATCCAAAATGCTTCAGCCAGTCAAGGAGGCCACCAGCTTGACCCAACCCAACATCCAAGCAGAAGATATGTGGACTCGCACTGCAAGGGTCCTTAGACCACTAACATGCTACCTAAACTGGCCAGACAGTCCACAGCATCTACTCATGAAGGTTTCACACAAGCCCCCAGCTGGTGATCTGGATCACTAGGGACCACTGCACCCTACAGCCATATATAGTTGTGCCACTGCCAGTAGCCCACAAAACAACTCATCCTACTTCCCAGCCCAGGCAGTGGATAAGTACCCCAGACAGGATCCCTCATCTACCTCTTCATTGTCCTCCACTAAGGCTGAGAATGCCAAAGGTGCAGACACACAATTCTCCCCGACTTCTAGCATCATGGAGTAATGGGAAGCTGTTCCCAGGTCACTAAGAAAAAAAGGTTATGAGGAGGAAGTATTTTGATATCTTCAAACTGTTGGAGGCAGATGAAAGCGCAACCCCAAGAAGAGAGCCAAAATGGATGATCTGTACCCAGTGGATTGCCCTATTCCACACAACATAACAGCTCAGATCCTTTCATATGCCTGGATGATCAGCATTACCCGCCAGAAAGACCTCACACAACTGAGTCATATACTGGCCTACCTAGACACTATCATCAGCGTATGGAGGGAATATGAGAGCAAACGCTTGGTTGTCTTATAATGAACACTTCTGGGACAAAATGGAGATGAGCTAAACATGTACTGGAGTGCTGACGATGTTGGAATATGATTGCAGAGGATGTCTTCAAAATATGGCCATCTCTCGACAACAAGCTAGCATCTGCCAGTGACATACGTGTATAGGCGACAAACCACTGGACCCAAGCTTACATGACATCAGCCAACATACAAGGTCTATCCCAGCACATTGTATAGTTGCAACTCATTGGATTTTCCTTCTTTGCCCAGTTAGCTGGTTGGAGCAATCCTTCTGACAGGTTTCTGTTAAGTACCCCTACTGAGAAATTAGGCTAGGAGTGCACACCGACAAACTGATAAAAGGAAGCTGATGACCCATGAGATGCTTGACATCTAGATTGTGTTGTTAGCCACATGTTCCAATGAATATGAGGCATGCCTATTCCAAGCTGCATTCACCTTGGCATTTTTTGGGGCCTTCAGAATCAGCGAACTAGTGGCTGTCTCAGCAAAGACCGGGATAATATCCAGATTGCAATTCCTAGACATAGTACTGTCAGAGGGCCTCATGCACATCTGAATCACAAGGGCAAAAAATGATCCAAAAGAAAAAAGGACAATTTATTATGCTCAAGCTGGTACCTGCCCCATTGCTAACATCTACGATAATCTGGAGATCTGGCCAACTGGTACCAACAGTTCTTGGTTCACATTGATGGCACCCCATTATCGTGGGTATATTCAAAAATGTCACTGTGGGCTGACCACTTCAGCACCCATTCATTCCGAGTCGGGGCAAATGTGACAGCCAAGATGGGGCTACCTGTCCCGGCAATCAAAGTTTTGGGATGCTGGAGGTTCCAAACATATGCTTGGATATGCTGCAACCAAATTGACACACCTCATCATCTTCAATTCCATGGCACAGTCTGGCAGTGCCTACTAACTATCATTATATTGTTTGCAGAGCACTTAATCTGGATAATTGGAGATTCCTTCATCCACTGGGCAGCTGAAAGGGCATCCTCATGGCCGCTGAAACTTCATTTGGTATTGGCCAAGTGCAGAATGTATCTCAATTGGTTCAGACATCCTGGATGATCTGCCCCATGCCTGAAAAACAGCTTTGAACATACCCCCTTCCCCCCGCCCTTGATACCATAATCATCCACCTTGGAGGGAAAAAAATTTGGAACCATAACCAGAAAACAGTTAATCAACTTCTTACCTCTTCTGGGCAGCCAGCAGCCTGCCCAACACCCTCCTCATCTGGTCTGACCTCATATTGCACCTCAATTAGGCTAATACCCAACTTTGGAATAGAGAACTCAAAGATCAACAGGCAGATCAGCCAGAGTATACTGTGCGCCAAGGGTTGGCAAATTCATCATAGATGTGAGCATCTTTCAATTCCTGGTCATTTTAGGAAAACCGCATCCATCTATGTGGTGTTGGCTGGACCTTTTCTCAAAGGCATACAAGCAGCTTTGGAGGCCATCCTCAAGGCTAACTCATAGTCTTGAGGCTCCTGCAGCCACCCAGGAGTGCTGGGGGTGAGGATCTTTAAGTAGCGGACCCAGGAAAAACCAAGCCTCCCCTGAGTTCATATGGTTACCCAAGCCAGACTGCAGACATACAGCAAATCCTGACAGAGGGGCAGAGCACCCTAGCTGGGAATAAGGCATGGTGCCCCAGCAAGTCCCCTCAGGCAATGGCTGACTGGACAGGATTTCCACCCACACTTTCCACTGTTTGATTGCTAGTAATAAAACTGGCACCAATTTGACCCACTGTAACTATATTGTCTGACCTTTTGTCTGTGTCTTCCATTACATCTTGGGATGAGGCAGATGGATATGCCAATTGCCTATGTTAATGACTTCTTGTGAGAATCCTAAGAGGAAGGTTCAAATCAATCCAACAACATTAAACATTTAAAATAAGATCATAAGACACTTTCAAACAGACCAGAGAGGGCTTAACAAAGATCTGAGCTTACTATCATATTATAAACCATATATTTTTCCTGTTTTGTCACCTTCTGATCACCCATCTATCTCCCCCACTGTTTCCACCCCTCTTCCCACATCCCCCCCCCCCGAGTCTGTCATTGGAATGTTTTTGTGATTCACTTACGTATTATGGTATTATCATCTTTTGCGCATACTGTCCTGACTTGAAGGTTTTAATCTTCAAAAGCTAGTCCCAAAACATAGTTAGTCCAATAAAAAGGTATCACCTTATTTTCTTTTTTGTTTCTCTTTACATTTCTCTTTTTTCCCTTCCTCACATGCACGGGTCCAGGGCAGAATCTGGTGAGAGGGCTCCAAAGCCTGTCTGCAAGCTGTGTGTTTTTCAGCTTGAGGGAGGCATGGAGCCCTGGACAATTGCCATGTTTCCGACGTCATGGGAGTCGGTGGGGTTTCCTACTAGCTACTTCCCCACCCTGGTTTTCACTCAGAGCCACTCTCCTGTCTTACTTTTTTTTTTAAGTTATTTAAGTGAGCTCTGTTAGAGAGGAGTTATTTCTCCACCTCTATCAGAGTTGCCAAGTTACCCGGATCCAGGAGTGAGATTTTAAGCCTGTTCTGAATTTTTGATAACCTCATTCTGATGCATTATGGGACCTGCAGCAAGGATTCCAATGAGTAAAATCAGGGACAACAAATACCAGATTGCATTTTACTGCAAATTTAAAACCAGAACTGGCCAAAAATCTCACTCCTAGAACTGGATAACTTGTAACTTGGCAACTTGCTGTGTACTTTTATCTGTTAATGTCAGAGCTGCCAAGTTACCCAGCTCCAGGAGGGAGATTTTAGACTAGTCCTAGGTTTCAGACAGTCCTATTCTGATGCATTATGGGACTTGCAGCATTGATTTCAATGGATAGAATCAAGGATGATAAATACCCAGGGATTCTTTTGAGAAGGTTAATCAACACTTTTTTTTATTGCCTGCAAACATTGACCAATGTTCCTCATGTATTAATGAAAGATCCCTAAATATGGAGTACCGAACTCTTTCTTGCTAGGAAAAATACACTGCAAATACCACACTGCTTTTGTGATGTAAGCTCAAAACCAGCACTGGCCAAAACATCTCTCTCTTGTAACTGGATAATTCGGTAGCTCTTTGGTGTATTTCCTCCCGCCTCCCTTGGAGTGTTACCTGACTCACATATTAGCTCAGGCTAACTAAATTTATACCTAGTTCTTACTGGAATGTAGAACTTGGTGCAAGAGGTAATAATGTACTCGATCCACTTGGCAATAATGATCATAAAGCAGGGCTAGCTCAAGGGTTTCTTCCGTACTAGGCAGGCCCATCATGCTGCTCTCTCCCCATTCCATGCTGTATGGTCTACCATGCTGCCACAGCCGTGTCACACCACACCCAGCCTCCAGCCTCTCAGCTGAGGGAGGTGGATGGGACGGCGATCCCTCATTGTTTCTTTGAAGTGGCAGCACAGCCACTGCTCCAGCACCGTGGCAGGCCTTAAAGCAGCTAAAGGTTAGGGCTCTTCAACTTGGAAGAAAGACGGCTGAGGGGAGATATGATAGAGGTCTATAAAATAATGAATGGAGTGGAACAGGTAAAGGTAGATCGGTTGTTTACTCCTTCAAAAAGTAGAAAGACTAGGGGGACATGCAATGAAGCTACAATGGAAGCCATCCACCACCACGCTAGCAGCCTCGATCGGCAGCAGGGGAGCAGGACGAGGGATTCCGCTGCCACCCCGCCACATAGGACCCATCAGAACCGCTCAGAACTGTAAAAAGGAGAGCATGCTCAGGTGCGCCTGTGCTTAAGGGCCTCGCCCAAGGGCCCTTTGGCATGGCCCTTAGGCGTGGATCATAGGCAAATCTAACCACAATTGCTTAGACCCAGGAACAAGCTCTTCACAACACAAACCTAACCATTCACCTAATCTTCAGCCGGACTCTCTGCTGCTATTCAGATACTTTTATCTGCTATTAAGGATGTTCCATCCGGCTTATCTCTGTAATAATCTAGCACCTAACTTATTTCATTTTTCTAGACTCATATCTGTTCTCTGCCAGCTTTATTTCTATCTGATTTCATACAACAGCAGTGTGGTTTACAACCCTTATACTAAGTCACAACTAATTTCAATAACCTCCACTAGACATTTGTTGTTACCATTCCCAATTCACTGCCCCAAGCATTCCCTTAGTGCTTCTCCCTCCCCTAATCCCCCAACATGGAGACCCTCAAGCCCTGGCACACAACCATGTGGACTCACCTCCTAATATTATCCATTCTCTCAGCCCTACTCTCTAATGCACTAGAAGTGAAATACAACACAATAAACCCAATCCAAATAATTCATTCACACAAACCCCGGCCCAGTTCCAATTTCTTATCCCATCCTCACTTATATCAAATACCGCGAAAATGCAGGCTTACAAAGATTATCACCATCCCCCTCTCCACCCATACAGCATCATTGGAACCCAACCATCCCCTACTGCTATGTGCACTCATCAACGTACGCTCGGCCAGAAACAAGATCCCTCTCATAGCAGACTTAATCACTGACCACAATCTCGATGTACTCTACCTCACAGAGACTTGGTTCCATGAAGCTGTTTCTGTTCTTATAAATCAGCTTTGTCCCCTTACTCATTCAATACATAACTGCAACAGGTCATCTAACCGAGGTGGTGGAGTCTCTGTAATCTCAAGGAAAGATCTAAACTTCACCACTATCGAATCAGCCTCCACCCCAGGTATGGATATTATCAAAGTCTCTAACAACACACTCTCAATGTGCCTCATATATAGAGCTCCCCAAACTGATACTCTTGCCCTTTCCACAATACTCGAGTCAGCTTGCACTCCCCATACCTCTTCACACCCTCTCATCATCCTAGGTAATCTTAACCTTTCCTCAACATCACAAAACAGGCTTCTTCCTTCTTAGAAGCCATGGAAACCTTACACTTCTCTCAGATCCTTAAATCCCCAACCCACAATAAAGGTAATATCCTTGACCTGATTTTTATTCACAAAAAATCTTAGCTAACACACAAATCTCACACTCCATCCACCCTGTACCATAGCCACTGATACTATTCTCATTTCCCTCCCACCACCAAAAAAACCCCCTTACCCACTACACCTCTGCCAACCCATAAATTCAAACAATTTGACATCAACATGTTCCTTAAACACATTACACCTCAACTAGAAACCCTTATCAACAGCAATTCTAACCTTGCATCTCAAATAGATGAATGAAACAAGATTATGACCTCTGCTGCCCAAGCATCTCCAAGGACACCCCACACAAACACTGTAAAAGAGCCCCCTGGTTCTCAACTTCCCTACACAAGACAAAGAAAGAACTTAGACTATTGGAACGCCTCTGGAAACACTCCCGTGACCCCTCCATCCATTCCAGCTACACAGAAAAGCTCTGCTCCTACTGCACCGAAACATTAAGATGGAAGAGAGAATACAATGAAAATGTAATCATGCATTCTATAAACAAACCCAGGGAACTATTCTCTACAGCTAAATCCCTATTAAACGATCCATCAAAACAGGAGCTGGAGGTGATAATATCCAAACAGGCAATAGCAAACCACCTCTGCTCCAAAAACTGCCCATCTCCATCTCAAACAAGCCTCCATTATTTATTTATTTATTTATTTAACACTCATTTTTATACCGCATCTTCCAGAGATCAGTTGCGGTGTACAAATAACAACAATTAACAAATCGAAGTTTGTTTTACATAGAACATCTTAAATATACATAGAACGTCTTAAAGTATCATAAATTAAACAAACTTAAGTCTAGGAAAATTAAACAGTGATTTTAAACTGGAACTGTGTTAAAACAATTAACTAACAGAATGTGGTGTCTACGTACATAATATAGTACATAACAGATACAACTATATACAAGAGGGAGGTATTAAGGCATAAGAGATTGGATAGTCTTTTCGTTTGCGCTATGTGTGTGGTCCATTTAGGTGGGAGGGTTGTGCTTTATGTGGTCAGTTACTTGTTTAGCCTTTATCTAAGTTGAGTGCAAGGTTTTCCATGGTATTATAGTGTTTGGTGAATAGATATGTTTTTAATTTTTTGCGGAATTCCATGATCTCTGTTAGAGATCGTAGATCCTCTGGTAGGGAATTCCAGATAGTGGGAGCTATATGAGAGAAGGCTCTATTATTGGTTAATTTATGTGCTTTTATGAAGTCCTTCGGAATCTTTAGTTTATTTAATTGTTCTTTTCTGTGGGTAGGCTTAGGTGTTTCTTTGCATATTAGATTACATAGTGTAGTCGGAGCCATGTCGTTTAATGCTTTGAATGAGGTAATTAATGTTTTGTATGTTATCCTACTCTGTATTGGTAACCAATGAAGGGATGCTAGTATTGGTGTTATGTGTTGGAGTGAGTTTATTTTTAGTATAATTCTTGCCGTTGCATTTTGGGCTAGTTGAATTCTTTTAATGTTCTGTTTTGAAATGCCCATAAGTATTAGGTTGGCAAAATCAAAATGAGGGGTTATGATAGCTTGTGTTATATTAATGAAATCTTGTACAAATACTAGCGGGCGTAGTTGTTTGAGAATTTTAAGTTTGAAATAGATTTTCTTTATGGTGTTTCTAATGTGGGTTTCCATTGTAAGGTGTGTATCTATTATAACACCTAGATATCTTATTTCATTTTTTATTTTAATTTCTTGATCTTGTAGTGTTATATGGGTTGGGGGGATAAATGATTGATTTTTTGTTACTATTAGGACTTCGGTTTTAGCATGGTTTATGTGGAGGTTTTGAGTTTTTAGCCAAATTGTGATTTCGTTATAACAGTCTGAGAGGAGTTGTAACGGTAGGTTGGGGATAGTAAATGGAATGTACATCATAATATCGTCTGCATAGAGGTGATATTGTACTCCAAATTTTTTAAAGATATTGCAGACCGGTTTTATGTAAATGTTAAAAAGTAGGGCTGATAGTGCAGATCCTTGTGGTAAACCTATTTCTTGATTATATGTAGTTGAAGTTTGATTACCTATTCGTACATTTTGTGTTCTGTTGTTTAAATAGGAGGTGAACCATTTATGTACTGTAGAGTTTATTCCTATCTGTTTTAAGTTGCTGAGCATTATTGAGTGATGTACACTATCAAAGGCCTCTGATATGTCAATGAAGAGGAGGATGAATGCTTGTTTATGATTGTCGATTCCTCTTAGGAGAGTATCAATTAATACAGTAAGTAGTGTTTCTACTCCGTGGCGGGGCCGAAATCCATATTGTTGCTCGTCAAGTGGGTAAGATGTGTCTATGTATTCCTGTGTCTGTAATTGCACTACTTTTTCTATTATTTTGGCCAAAAATGGTATGCTAGAGATGGGCCTGTATGATACTGGGGATGTTTTATCTAATTTGCTATTTTTTAGTATTGGGCGTATTTGTGCGTGTTTGAGTGATTGTGGGAGGTAACCTTGGGTTAATGAGAGGTTGACTATTGGGAGAATGAATGATAGTAGAGTTGGCAGTGTTATTTTTATCCATGACACTGGGCATGGGTCTAAATATGAAGTTGTGGTATTGAGACCAGATATGATAGTTTTTAATGACGTACTTGAAATGGGGTAAAAGTCTGACCATTCGTCAATAGGCTGCTGAGAGGTGTTAATTGTATCTAATGACATTTGAGGTTTTTTTTATTTGTTTTGGTAGTGATTGGCTAGTGTTTGTACTGAGATGTCAGTGATTTCATTGCTAGAAGTTTGAGCGTTATTGGTAAGGTTTCTGACAAAAGAAAATAGCTCTCGAGGTCTGTTAAATGATTTTGATAAGGTTGCTGCGTAGTAGTTTTTCTTTGTACTATCTATTGCTTCTTTATATTTTATGAGATGGTTATTGTATATTTCCTTATGAATAGTCAACTTAGATTTTCGCCATTTAATTTCGTGTTTTCTTAGTTCTTTTTTCATTTGTTTTAGTGTGTTGTTGAACCATGGTGTACTGTTTGTTTTGGGGTGTATCCTTTGTTTATTTGTGTGGTTGCTTTTGGCTGCATTATTGATGGTTTCGTACCAGTTGTTGACAGCGTCATCTAGATCTGATGTGGATGGCAAGAGGTGGGGGATTGTAGAGTCGAGGAAATCCGTTTCATTAAACTTTTTAAATTTTGACGTGGGACCACTTAATGTATAGTTTTTGACATTAGTAGTATGATATGTGAGATTTATTTTGATAGTATAATGATCAGACCAGGGTGTCTCTGTGAGTGCTATGGAATTTGGGTTGATTAGTTTGAAGAGTGCATCGGGGAGAAAAATCAGGTCTAGTGTTCCTCCTTTTATATGTGTTGCGGTATTTATTATTTGATGATAATCTATATCTGATATAGCATCGAGAAATAATTTGGAGTTATGTGTTGATAGTGATGGGAGATTGAAATCACCTAGCATGATTACAGGGTTTTGTACAGTGGATGAGCTAAGGAGATCAATAAAGGAGTCTAGGCAATCTGCACTTTGGTCTGGAGGTCTATAAATTAAGCAGATTTTCATGAGGCCGATTTTTATCAATAATGTGTCTATGTTATTAGATATGTTTGATTGGATTGATTTGGCATTTAATATTTATTTCGTCATCATTAGGACTCCTCCGCCTTTTTTGTTGGATCTATGTTTGTAAAAAAGGTCATAGTTTTCATTATCAAGTTGATTTAGGTAAACTGTGTCCGTTTCAGAAAGCCAAGTCTCTGTGACACATAAGATGTCTGGTTTAGAGTCTGTTATTAGATCATTAAATATGGGGAGTTTATTTTTCATTGATCGTGCATTAATAAGGATGCATGATAGGGAGGATAAGTTTGAGGAAATTTCCTTGCAAATTTGAGGTGAATTTGTTTGTTTTATGTGTATTAGTCTATGGTAGTTTATCTTTGGATAGTTGTTTGGGTGAGTGTGTCCAATATGGTTGTCATATCGGGTATGATTGTGTATTATAGGGATGGTCATGTAATTTTTGCTGTTTAGACTTAGTGATAGGTTAATTATTATTATTGTCAATAGTATAAAGGTGTATGATATTCTTGGAAACATGATGTTGGAGTGTGTCATTTCTGAATCTGGTTCAGAGGTATGTTAGCCAATGTATCTGATTCAGTGGCGTGTTGAGTAGTGTAGTGATGGCGTGGTAATAACTGATGTGATAATATAAATAAGTTACTGACAACAGTAGGAAGGACAGTTAATGACTAGTGTAGAGATGTAGATTGGCTTGCTCAGTAGAACAATCAGTTGTTACATATTAGAAGGTAGTAGTGGGGTGATATGGAGGCCACGTCAGTAGGTTAGATGTGAGTTACTGACAACAGTAATAAATTTAGTATGAAACACAGATAGCAGTGATATTTCAAATTGAGTTACTGACAACAGTAATAAATCTAGAGAGAGTCACAAGTGGCAGGAATATATCTAAGGTGAGTTATAGATAGCTGTAAAATATCTGAGACCTACTACTGACAACAGTAATAAATCTGAGTTGAATCACAGGTGGCAGGAGTATATCTTAAGAGAGCTACTGACAACAGTAATTAGGTCTGATGTAAATTAAAAGTAATATTTGAATTGCTATGAATGCTAAAACACAAGGCTAAATTCATACAGGATAATGTTAAGGCTTAAATGCATTAATATTGACAATAGTAGGGTGTTCCTCTATAAGTAATGCTGAGTACTGTGATCGATTTAAGCAGTATAATATTATTAGAGCATCTATGCAGAAAAGGATTTGAATTGTTACCAAGATTACTAAGGTTGCACAATAATGTATAATGTTTAGGATAGTCCGGCAAGATTTAGCTATTCAAGTTAAGTCTTTTATGAGCAACAATATTGGTTGAGTATACTTGCGGCAAGTTGATGGGGTGTCTAAACGGTGGTTCCCTTCGAGCTCAACTCTAAAGGAGCTCATTAGGAGTTTTAAGAGGAGTAAAGAAAGGGGGAGAAGGGCAAGGGGGGATACTAAGGAGGAGGGAGGGGTTGAGGGAGGAGAAGGGCTGAGAGGAGTGAGGACCTTATGTGCTACTGTTCTTGGGGTTGGTGTAATGTTCTCTAAATAAATGTGTTTTTAATTCTTTACAGAATGATTGCAGGTCTTTAGTTCCCCTTAGCGTCTCAGGGAGGGCTTTCCACTGCGAGGTTGCTATGTATGTAAATGCCCTATTGCTGGTGGATTGTTTGGTGTTGCATATTGTATGGGGTACTTTTAGAATGTTTTGGCTGGGAGTTCTTCTGAGTCTGTTGGATAGTTGTATTTGGATGAGTGTTGAGAGGTGGGAGGGTTCTAAGATATATACCAGTTTGAATGTGGTCATTATTTATTTATTTATTTAGACAGATTTGTATGCCACCTTATCCTTCAATCAAGGTGGTCACGTCACATCACAATTGGAGGGTTACATTTAACATTAGGTTACGTGTAAACATTTGGACAGTACACTTAACCCTCAATTGTACTATCTAAATACTGTTAACATTTAATAGAAGGGTATTTAATAACTTGGTATGATAAACTTGTGTGTATGGATAGGATGAGTGTGAGTTTAGTTGGCGGAGGAAGTAGTGTATCTGTTTAGGTAGGGGATGTTGCCTGCATGCTCATATGTTTCTATAAATAAGAATGTTTTGAGGTCTTTGCGGAAGTCTGTAAGGTCATCTTAGGCTCGTTGGGAGGAAGTTCCATAGTGTGAATGCCAGTAGTGATGGTGCTCCTTTTGAAGTTGTTTGTTTGGTTTTGTGATAGCTTGCAGGTGTGCCGATTATGTTGTTGTGATTGGTTATTCTTGGTCTATTGTCGATATCCCTTGTTATAACGTTTTGGAGTATGTCTGCTGAGAGATGGTGAATGATTTTGAAGATGATCATGAGTGTTTTATATTTAGCTCTTGCCATCATTGGGAGCCAGTGTAGTTCTTGTAGAACAGGAGTGATGTGCTCAGTCCTTGGAGTGTCTGTAATGATGCGTGCTGTGGTGTTTTGTACCATCTGTAATGGGTGGAGTGTCTGCTGAGGAAGGCCTTGATATAGTGAGTTTCCGTAATCACGCAGTGGTGTGCGGAAGTGGTCTTGACGGAGTATTGGTTTGATTTGTCTGATTGTCCTCAATCGTTGATAGGCTTTGTTTGCGGTTTTGGTGATGTGGGATTTCAGGTTCAGAGCTCTGTCTAGTGTGATGCCCAGATACTTAACTTCTTCTTTGACTACTATGTATTTGTCTAGGATGTTAATGATTTGTGGAGGTATGAAGGTGGGCTTCCTGGTGACGAACATTGCCTCAGTTTTATCGTAATTGACGGTTAAGTTGTTGGCTGTGAGCCAGTCATTCATGTCTTCGAGGCATTTGGTTATTGTTGTGGTGTTTAGTGCTAGTAGGTTGATTGGAGCATACACCATGATGTCGTCAGCATAAATGTGGTAGTGAAGATTGTGGTTCTTGATGATGTTGCATATGGGCTGTATGTAGATGTTAAAGAGCACCGATGATAGGGCTGAGCCTTGGGGTATTTCCCTGCGTGACAGGGAATTGTATTGATTTCTTTTGGTCGCATTTGACTTGTTGCGTTCGCCCTTCCAGGTATGACATGAACCAGTTCAGGGTATTCTTGCATAGTCCTATCTGTTGTAAGCGTTGCAGTAGCTTGGTGTGGGACACAGTGTCGAAGGCTGCCGAGATGCCCATGAACACTAGCAGGAAGCCATTTTTTGTGTTGTCTATTCCTCTTAGGAGATTGTCGAAGAGGGAGGTGAGTAGTGTTTCCACGCAGTGTTGGGGCTTAAATCCATGCTGATGGATGTCCAGTGATGCATTTATGTCAGTATGGTCCTGAAGTTGCCTTTGCACTGCCTTTTCCATGATTTTAGCAAGGAATGACAGGCTGGAGATAGGACAGTATGATTTGGTTCGGAGGGGCTCAGATTGCCACTTTTAAGTATTGGTCCATATCATTGCGTGCTTTAGTGGTTGCGGCATGTATCCTTGTTGGCGTGAATTTTTGACGATTTTTTGAATGTGTTGAGAGAGTTGGCTTTTTGTAGCTTTGAGCCACGACACTGGGCATGGGTCTGATGGTGAAGTTGTTGTGTTTAGTCCAGATATAATTTCTTCTATTTGCTGCTTTGTTGGTATGTTGAAGCTCTCCCATGTTTGATGTTGTTTTTTTTATCGTATAATCGTTCGTTTGTGGTGTAGTAGAGCATATTTGGTTGGTGTTTTTTAACAATGTAATCTGCATATTTTTGTGGGTCAAGATGGTGGGTACTTTGTTGCATGTCGTTCTTTGTGAGCTTTTGGACAATGCTAAAGAGTTCTCTTGGTCTCTTAATAGATTTCATGATGAGGTTGGTATGGTGTTGCTGTTTACGTTCATTTATTAGATTGTTATATTCCAGTTCCTTATCGTCACTCCAGTCCAGTCCCTTTACTTCTGGGTTACGCAACCCTTCCAGCAGCTTGGAGGCTGAGCCCAACCTTTTTGGGGGTGGAGCGGTATAAATACCCCTGGGACCACCCACCAACTCCAGTATTCTCAGCCTCCAAGCAGCTGGAGGGTTCCGTAAGCCTAGGGCTTACTGGAGTCCCCCTTTCTTTAAATTTTACTTTAATCTTACTTTAATTTTAATCTTAATTGAACTTAGGGTTAATTCTAAGCTCTTTTAATTCCTTTAATTTGAGTATTGAATTTTATTTGTCTCTGTATCTTTAAATTGTTCTCCTGCCTTCTCTCTCCCCCCCCCGCCCCCCCGGGGACAGACGTCGGAGGAGAGTTTTTTCACCGGCGGCAGTGAGGAGGACAAGTCAGGATCCTCTCGCGGCTGCTCTGGGCTTACCCCGCATTTCCTCGGCAGAATCCTGTGCTGCTGTGCTGCCTCGCGCCGAAGCCCCCCGGTGGCTGAGCGCTGGAGGCACGCCGCGCCTAGCCTCCTCCGTTTGTCCCGCTCCTGAACGAAGGGACGCGGAGTTGAGCCCCCGGAGCCGCGATCGCAGCAGGCCCGCGGAGATCGTTCGGCGGCAGCGGGAGGAAGCCGCCTCTGGCGCTGGAGGGTGTTCCCGGCCCTGGCTCTCCTCTTCCAGCGCCGCAAAGGCACAGCCGTTCTTTTCCCCGGGTCGAGCTCCATGTGGTTGAGGCCTACCACGTGTGGAGCCTACGGCCCGAGATTGCTGAATCGGCCCTCTGCACAGCTTCAGAAGAACTTCTAACCGCAAGTACAGAGTTTATGGTGGCAGGGGGGTTTGCTTGTGCATAATTTTTGGCACATATTCTTCAGATTGAAGCTAATTTTAATTTTAATTTTAATTTATTATTTTAATTTTAAGTTAAGCTGTTTATATTGTCATATTAGGAAAGCATTACAGGCTATTTGCTTTATCAGGGATTTGTTTTACTTCCTTGGTTTCGCCGCACACAAGAGAAGCCCCGGCTCTCTCTCTTTCCATGGCATCCAAGCCGCGGTGTCCTTCCTGTGGGACGCGCAGGGGCACCTCCGCAGAGTCAGGAATCTGCAGGAGCTGTGCCGCGGAGGCTGCATCAGTGGGAACAGGAGATTAGCCTGGCCATGTTGCAGCCCTCCCAGGGATCATGCAATTCTCTGGAAGGAGAAGGGGAGTCCCAGTTTCCTATCTCCACTCCGGCGGAACCTACCTATGCCTCCTCAGCCTTTACCCTCCCCCCACGCCAGGGCGGGGAGCCCGGAGAATTTTTCTCTCCTGACTACATCCTCTTACTCCATAAGGCCTACTGACTAAGTAATCAGCGCCGGGGGGCAGAAGAGGCTGTCCCGCCAGCAGAGGAACAAATCAGCTAGTGCCCCCGGGGCTACCATTCAGGACGCCGGTATCCCTGCTAAGCGCCCACGTCTGGCGGCGAAGAGCTCCTAGCATCCCTATCCCCAGGGTACTCCGGAGGAGGATAGCTCAGTTAAAGACTTGGAGGAGGATGAAGAGGAGCTAGAAGAAGGAGAGATCCCGGAAGAAGATCAGTCACGGGTAGTCAGGGTCTTTCTCCGTGAGGAGCTCCCGGCGTTAATTAATGATTCCCTAAAGTTCCTCAATGTGGCCTCAGACACGCCCTCACAGGAAGAAGAGTTGGAGGACCCTTAATCCAGGCCTTCAGGAAATCCCAAAGGGTCTTCCCTATCCACAGGGTCGTGCGCCAGATGATCCAGGAAGAATGGGACCCAGCCTGAATCAAGCTTAAGGGGAGTCAGGACCATGTCTCGGTTATACCCGCTCCCAGAAGCAGATAAAGAGCTGCTAAAATCTCCCAGAGTAGATGCAGCGGTATCAGCAGTTACCAAGAAGACCACGATACCAGTGGAGGGCAGTTCGGCCCTAAAGGACGCGCAAGACAGGAAGTTGGATACGCTCCTGAAACAAGCCTTTGATGTAAGCGCCATCGCCTTGCAGGCCTCCGTGTCGGGAGCTTGGGTGGCCCGGGCCTGTTTACGGTGGGCACAACAGCTCCAGTCAGAGGTCTCAACGGGCGAGTTGCATGCCAACTCGGCGAAGGTGGAGTCCGGAGCGGCTTACTTGGCGGACAGTCACTATGAACCTCATCAGAAGCTAGCCAAGAACATGGCCTCGGTCGTGGCAGCTAGACGGTACCTGTGACTACGAAATTGGGCAGCTGACGCGTCCTCGGAAGTCACGCTTGAGCCGACTCCCCTTTAAGGGGAAACTCTTATTTGGAGGGGATCTGGAGAAAATAGTTAAGGACCTGGGTGAGTCAAAGGGAGTGCAGGCTCCCGGAAGATAGACCGAAACAAGGGCGCCCTCCAGGCCCGGTGCGCTCCCAACCTAGGGACTCGCGGAGATTTCGTCCAGCCAGGTCAGGCTCCTTTCCCAGGGGCGTTTTCCCTCAAAGGGACAAGGCTTCAGAGGTTTTCGGGGGGCAGGACGGGGTTTTGGGGCCTCCTCCTCCTTCTCGGGACCCAGAAAACAACAATGAGATGACGGGGGCCCAGGAGGAAGGACAGCCACTAGGCGGGCGCCTGAGGCTGTTTCCTTCCCGCCTGGTCCCGTGTCACGTCCGACCAATGGGTCCTAGAGGTAATCAGAGAAGGCTATGCTCTCGAATTTCAAAACAAATTCCTCCAGCGTTTGTTCAGTCGCCCTCGGTTCCCCAGCAAAGGGGGCGGCAATAGAGGCAACTCTTGCCTGAACTAATAGCTCTAGGGGCGGTGGTCCCAGTTTCCACCAGACCAGTGCGGCTCTGGTCGATACTCGTTTTTACTTCGTAGTGCCCAAAAAGGAAGATTCCTTCCGTCCGAGTCCTGGATCTAAAGCAGGTCAACCGTTGCCTCAGGGTACCACACTTCCGGATGGAAACCCTACGCTCGGTCATAGCGGCCGTAAGGGGAGGGGAGTTCCTTACGTCCCTCGACTTGACAGAGGCCTACCTTCATATTCCGGTCAGGAAATTCCATCAACAATTCCTGAGATTCGCAGTGCCAAAGAGGCCACTTTCAGTTCCAGGCCCTACCCTTCGGACTAGCTACGGCCCCAGGACATTCACCAAGGTGATGGTGGTAGTGGCGGCCTTCCTTCGGAAGGAGGGAATATTAGTGCACCCCTACTTGGACGACTGGCTGATCCGAGCAAAGTCACAAGAGGAAAGTCAGGCGGCAACGGCCAGAGTGGTTCAGGTTCTAGAAGAATTGGGGTGGATCATCAAGGTCGCTTGAAGAGCAGGATGACTCCCTCACAGGACCTAGATGTACCTCGGGCAAGATTCCACACTCTCAGGGGCAAGGTCCTTCCTGTCACGATCAAGATCAAGAGAGCTGAGGCGACTAGGTCACGCAGTTTCTCAACAGGCGAAGTCCCTCGGCTTGGCATTATCTTCAGCTTCTGGGAACTATGGCGGCGGCGATAGAGGTTTACGAGGTAGTCCCATGGGCCAGGGCACACATGCGTCCGCTTCAGCGGGCACTGTGACGTCGATGGTCTCCTCAGAAGCATCCTCTGGCAACACAGTTACCTTGCGCCCCGAGGACCAAACAGTCCCTTCTCTGGTGGCGGTGTCCAAGCAATTTGGACCGCGGGATGCCCCTCGAACCTCATCTGTGGTTACTATTGACAACGGACGCCAGCCTGTCAGGCTGGGGAGCACACTGCGAGGACCAGTTCGTCCAGGGCCGCTGGTCACAGGTGGAGTCTCAGTGGCCCATCAACAGACTGGAACTGAGGGCCATCACGCTGGCGCTCAAGGCGTTCTCGGCCCTTAGTTCAAGGAAAAGCTATACGCGTCCTTTCCGACAACGTCACGGCGGTGGCCTACATAAACCACCAGGGGGGCACCAGCAGTCCGGCCCTGGAGGTATGAGGCAGACGTCCTCTTCCGGTGGGCGGAGCACAATCTACTAGCTCTTTCACTCAGCACGTGGCGGGCGAGGGACAACGTCATGGCCGACTTCCTCAGCAGATGCAAGATAGACCACGGGGAGTGGGAACTAGATCAGGAGATCTTCGAACAGATAGTGGCCCGCTGGGGGATCCCAGTCATGGACCTCATGGCGCGGTTCTCTACAGCCAAAGTAGACAGATTCTTCAGCCGAAGGAAGAAAGAATGTCCGAGGGCTTGGATGCCCTGTCTCAAAGGTGGCCTCCCAAAGGGCTACTATATGTGTTCCCTCCGTGGGCTCTGATCGGAAAGGTGCTGCAGCGGGTGGAGTCTCGCCAGGGGTTGGTAGTCCTCATAGCCCCGGATTGGCCTCGCCGCCCCTGGTATGCGGAGCTGGTGAGGTTGATCGCCGACCCCCCGTGGCGGCTCCCTTGCAAAAGGGACCTGCTGTGGCAAGGTCCGGTTCGCATGACTCACGTGGATCGATTCTCGCTTACGGACTGGCTATTGAGTGGGCGCGGTTCCTAAAACAAGGCTACTCAGGAGCAGTGATCTCGACACTGCTGACGGCGAAGAAGCGCTCGACCTGTTTATCCTATGTAAGGGTCTGGCGCATTTTCGAAGCCTGGTGTGCAGAGCATCGACGGAAACCTCTCTCGGACCTCTGTCCCAGAGGTCCTGGAATTCTTACAAGCAGGTTTTGATAAGGGCCTGGCGCACAGCTCCCTACGGGTCCAGCTAGCGGCGATCGCTTGCGATAGAGGCAAGGTCCGGGCAAACCCTTAGGAGAGCACCCGGACGTATCCAGGTTCCTGAGGCAGTTAGTTCGGCTAAGTCCTCAGCGGAGGGTGGTCGTCCCCCCTTGGGACCTTAACCTAGTGCTGAATGCCATGGTCGGGGAGCCCTTTGAGCCAGTGAAAGAGAGCTTCCTTAAAGGATTTGACCCTAAAAGACAGTTTTCCTGGTTAGCGATCTGCTCGGCCAGGAGGGTTTCAGAGCTCCAGGCGCTCTCCGCCCAGCCTCCTTTCCTGACCTTCCTAAAGGACAAGGTGGTCATGCGCACAGTGCCGTCCTTCTTACCCAAGGTTATCTCTCCTTTTCATGTGAACCAGAACAGTCACCCTGCCGGCCTTCGCGGCCAAGGGCAGGAGGGAATGAATAACAAGCTGCGCCTGCTAGACGTCCAGAGAGTCTTGAATAACGGTACCATAGCATCGCACGTGTCACTCATTCCGGAACGACAGACCGCCTGGTTCATGTTCAGTTTGGAGGTCCGCACAAACGGTCGGATGCGGCGGCAAAGGCCTCGATCATCCAGGTGCGCATCCGAGAGGCAATTTGCCTCCGCCTACATTCTCAAGGGGAAACAGGTCCCAGTTGGGGTTGAGGGCTCACTCCACCTCTCGGGCAACAGGCGACCTCCTGCACGCGCGAAATTCAGTCTTGTCCCTACCGCTGGATATTTGCAGAGGCAAGCGACGTAGGTCCTCGCTGCAATACCTTCCAGACCCAAAACACTATAGGCTGGACGTCACCAGAGGACACTGCGGCAGATGCCTCGATTGGTCGGGATAGCGGTTCTTCGGGCCCTGGTTTGCCCGTATACCTCACGCCAGGGTTGTGAATAATGCTACTGGCACGATCCCAGAAGTTACATAGAGGACTGGACTGGAGAGAGTGGACGGGAATAAAGAGAAATAGTAACATTAGATCTTACTCTGCTAATTAGTGGTTCCCTAGAAGGAAACGCACAGTCCAGTCCCTGATCCCAACCGCGGATTTCCGTGCAAAATGACATAGTCCTCACGTTCATTGAGGAGCGCTGGACACAAGCGCTGTGAGCTGGGGTCAACGGGAAGGGAGTGTCAGGGGAAGCCCGACTGGGATAGAAGCAGGTCCAAACCATCCTCCGTCCGTGTGCCGGTTCCTCCTCTCCTTCTCTTATATTTTCGCAAAAAAAAAAACAAGATATAAGTAATATATTCGGAGTTGTTTTTTTTATTCTATTGTTCAGAGTATTGTAGGATTGGTTTAGGTTTAATGATATTGCCCGTTATAAGTTTTTGCATGGATGTTCGTTAAGTCTGCTTTTTTCCATTCAGAATACTGGAGTTGGTGGGTGGATCCCATGGGTATTTTATAACCGCTCCACCCGCAGAAAGGTTGGGCTCAGCCTCCAAAGCTGCGCTTGAAGGGTGCGTAATCCCATGAAGTAAAGGGACTGGACTGTCGTTCCTTCCAGGAACACTAATTAGCAGGTAAGAGCTAATTACTATTGTGTGTGGTCCTTGTATTGGGTTTTAGGAGGTAGTGTGGTATTGTTCAGCCTCCATGTTTTTCGTTCTTGTCCATTCCTTCTGAGTGTGCATTTTGCAACTCTGCATTTCATGTGAGTACTATGGGGCGTTGGAATCTCTTCTCGTGTTTGTTGGTTCTTTGTATGGCTGGCGGGCAGATATTTTATTTTATTTTAGTTATTTATAACAATTCTTATATACAGCACTATTAGAAATCAGAGCGGTTTACATTGAGACAGGGGGGATAAACATCCGACAGTTTACACGGTGTTCTGGTCACATTACATTTAACACGGAATTACGACTTGGCAGAAATAGGGACCTAACCAACTAAAATACACATGCAGGGTTATCTGATAAAGGATATCCTGGTTCACTATATACAACAGTGGTACAATAAGTATATGGAACAACTGACTATGCTGACATTGTGTAAGATTTGAGTCTGTTGCGCTGGGAGTCTTATTGTATTCCATTCTTCTATGTCTTTAGGTCAAGGGTGTCGTCGGGCTTCTGCTGAAGTTGTTTTATGGAGTGATTGCGTTTATGAATGAGTCTCTGTTAATATGTTTTTGAAACCGTCTAGTTATTCGTTGTGCTGGGTTTATTCAGGGTCTATAGTGAATTCAATTCACCTGGTGGTCTGACCAAGGGACTGGCTTGATTGTTGGTTTTGGGGTCTTGTTTTGTTCGCACTAATTGCGTTTCCCTGAAGGGACCATGTCTGGAGTTAGTCCCATGTCTGGTGCGTTGGGTCGTTGATTGTCTGGCAGTCTTTTAATGACTCCAAGAGCTTTAAGAAACGTTGTGGTTTCTTCTGGTGGCGCGCGGATGTTAGGTTGTCGTCTCCTAATTAAATGAGGGGTTTGTGTCTTGTGTTTCGTGCACATATTGTTTTCAAAAAACTGTGGCATAGGTGTTAAGTTGTGGTTCCAAGTGGTGCTGTATGTGAGGGAGATGCTTAGGTATTTGTGGGCTATTGTGAGTGTGTAGATTCAATTAGTGTTAGTGGTGGCGATCGTTTTGAATCTGTATTCTTTTCTGGTAAGTATTAGTACTATTCCTCCTCTATTTTGTGCTTCAGATGCAGTTAAATGCCGGGTATCCTGTTGGGGTTACTTGGTTTAATGTGACCTGGTCTGAGTAGTCTAGCCAGGTCTCGGGGATGCATATTATATCCAGCTTTCTTTTTCCTTGTCGTGGATTAGGCCAAGGATAGTATTTGGTTTGTTCCTGATAGATCTGGGAATTTAGTAGAGGACACCTTATGTGGGTTGTTATGATTGGGTTTGTGTGTTCATTTATCTGGAGTATGGTGAGTGGGTAGTGTTACGTGTGGCATGGTAATGGTGTGTTGGCGTTCTTTGGATATGTTTGATGTTAGTGTGCACCGGGGTTGAGTGGGATGGAGGTTTGATCATCAAGGGGATTTGCTTGTTGTGTCTGAT